>JAGYHZ010000070.1:0-19759 GCA_024244195.1 Ascosphaera aggregata | reverse complement strand
CTGCTCCAGGTTGCACCGTCTACAATTCCTGGCTACGCCTCTCCCACCATACCACCGGAACTGACCGCTCCCCCCTTTGCAGCCCCGGGTTCTTCGGAGTACCCTGCGCAGTCATACCCCTCATACCCACCCGCCACAACACCAAGTTATCCACCCCCACCTTCCATTTCGTCAAGACGTGATTCGCAGCAGCAGTATCCCACCACTCCTGGGCACCCGCCGCGAACAATGTCTGGACTGGTTCCTACAGCTCCTGACTTTGTTCCGTCTGAACCCCCCACATCTCCCGGGCAGGCTGCCCCACCGCGAACAATATCTGGACTAGTCCCTACAGCTCCTGACTTTATTCCGTCCGAACCCCCCATATCTCCTGGGCAGGGGTATGCCCCCCGAAACCCGCACCCTCAGCATCAACCACATCCATTGCAACAACAGCAGCAGCAGTTTTCACCTCGGCAGTCGTATCCTTCAGATGACGCTCCACCTGCGTCATCTTCATCTACATCTGCTGTCACATCTGCGCCTTTTACTATTTTTGCACAAGGACAGCCTCAAGATGCCGTGCCGCCATCAGGACACTCAGCCGGTATTGCTGAACACTTTCATATCCAGCAACAGTCGCCTAAGGTGAACTCTCAACAGCAACAACCGCAACAAACATCTTATGTGACATCTGCGCAATCATCGGCTACGCTACCTCCAACTGGTCCAAATGATTATTCTCAGGATCTCAACCACCCTCAGCAGCAACAACAACAGCAGCAGCAGGCCTTCTCACACACAGCTCCGCCTGGTGCGCCAGCTGAAGCATATCATGTGCAATCGCAGGCGTGCCCACAAGCGCCGCCACAAGCTGGGAAGAGCCAGTATGCATACCCAGTGTCGTGTCCGAACGGCAGTACATATGCTCCTCCGGCAGTCAATCCAGCTATTCCGGCCGAGATGCCAATGCCGCCGGCGAATGAAATCAGCAAGCCGAGTAGTATGCAGGACCAGCAGGGCCGACGGAGTAAGCAGCAGCAGCAGCAGCACTACGCGGCACATCCCGTCGAAGACACCTTAATAGAGTTATAGGTCGGATGAGAAGCTCTTTGATCGCACAGGAATTATCTTTTCTTTCTCAAATACTGTGTTGTTCACTAGTTCCAGGGTTCCCGTACGATAATGCATCTCGATACCTATCGCTTCACCTGATCTATCATTCCCACTTTCTTCAGATGAACAAATATCATTCCTCTTGTCTTTTTACCATTAGCAGGTGTAGCAGCGTATTTCCCCGTCTTCCTCTCCATAGTATCATATCGGTCGCCGGTTGAGCACTGGACATATCCCATTGCCTCAGGAATCAGTGCCGACTCGTATCACGTGATAATCAACGTCCGTATCTCGTCCATCGTCATCACCGCCGCAGTCAACCGTCAACCATCGTCATCTTTCATCTTCACCTTTGATTTCGCCTCGGATCCAGCCGTTCATCTGCTTGCAGAATCAGAGTTGCGCTGCGAAATTTTCAGCAATCATACACGGAACCTTCATGGTTCTCACTGCAGTTTCAGTCCAAGCCATTCTTCATCGTGTCTTCTTGTAGCTCCCGTTATTACCACGGGGCGCCTTCTTTTTCCCCCCTTTCGCTTCGCGATCACCGCGAAGATATGCGCTCAAAGCTGGAAGAACTAGGCTTCACAGGTGATCCAAATGTATGCTATCACGTCTCTCTAATTTAGCATCTGTGTTTGTTGAGGACAGTTTTATTTTGGTTGTGTGAGCTTGACAGATGTTAGAATACTGACACGAACTCCGTCTGCGCATAGCTTCATCAACTTCTTTCCTCCGCGCAGAATGCTTTTGATAATGCGAAGTTTCTCTTGCGCGAAAAGCAACATGAAGCTGCCTTTGGGCAGTACCTTGAAGCTTATGAGATAGCTGTCAATATCATACCTACTCATCCAGAGTACACATTTACTAGCCGAACGGACGCTGGGTGGAAAGGACAATTCGGTACCGTCCTGGGGGATATACAATCTATGGAACAAACGATGAGAGATGTAAAGAGGAGCTTGGATACGGCATCACCGCCTCCATCTGCTATCCCATCAAGTGCTCGACTAGTCAGTGAATCTACGATTGCACCGACGAATAGTGCCAATGCTCGGGACCAAGGCCAAAGAAGCGTGTCGATTGCTATGAGAGATACGGAAGCTGAGATTGAACTCACACGGACTACGTCCGACAGCAGTGATAAAGTCCATCAAGATTCCTTCGTCCCGGGTGCGAGACCTCTACCCACGCCACCGACGAGTTCGCCAGGCAAGGGAGTCCCTAGGAAACCTATGGGGGCACCGTCGCCCCCTAGATATGCCCCTCCTCCACCACCGTGTCCTGATGTGGCTCCTCCGCTACCTCCGCCGGCTTTCTCGCAGACAAATTCAGTAGCGCCCAATCAATCTCATTCGCTTCCTCAGGTACCAGAGGCGCAACTACAGTCCTTATCCTTGTCCGACCAGAACCAGCCTCCAGTCGGCCCTCCATCTTCGTCTGCTGCTCAAATCGCTGCACCAGATCCGCTGGCTCTTCGCTTTGCAGAGCTGAGAAGCTCGCATAATAAAAAGACTTTATCTAGCGGGTTCTTCGACTCTCTAAATCACAATACCGCTTGCAAATCAACATCTTCAGCTGATGGCGTATCTCTTGCTGAGGCCGCTGCTTCTGAATTGATGATCCCGAAACAGAGGCCTTCGTCGTTATCTGCTTCTACTCCTACGAATGCACTTGTCTCTGCCGCTCTTCCAGCCACCGACAGCGCTTCATCACCTCCTGCTCCGGTGACTTCGGATTCTACTTCCCAACGGCGACCTGGGTCCAAACCTACGCCACTGACTACATTTCTCGATTCCTCTAGTACATCAATCGCTTCAGTATTGAGTCCAGCGGTTTCTAACGTGAAGCCTAGTCCAGCACCTCCGCCCAAGCGTCCCCTGAGCGTCACAGATCTTCCACGATCCCCTCCTTCAGCGTATAGTCCCGTCGTGTCAACTTTTCCTACTTCCACCTCAAATCCACCTAAAGCGCTAGTCGAGAGTCCTAACCGAATGTATACTAGCAAGTCGCTTTGGCCTGGTAGTCCAACCGACGAGACGTTCATCGAGAGCGGCTACCATGCTTACGCCCCATCTTCCCCGGCTACCAGGGGACCAGGGAAATCAGAAAAAGTAGGGATACCTGCCATGATTGTAATGAAGCCCGCAACACTGGTCAAATACATGAAAGACTATTCGGTTCTTTTGGTTGATATTCGTGAACGTGAAAGGTTCGATGATGGGCATATCTTCTCAAACAATGTGATTTGCATCGAACCGATCGAACTTCAGTCGAATACATCTGCAGACGACCTTGAAGAGAGACTAATTTTTAGCCCACCCTTCGAAGCCGACATTTTCTCTCGCCGAAATCAATTCGACGTAGTAGTCTACTACGACCAGTCTACTGCTGATGCTTCCTTTCTAACCGGTTCACCTGCCGACTGTGCTCAACCACACCTCCGCGCTTTCTATGATTCACTCTACTCCTTCAGCCGCGATAAACCGCTTAAGGATGGTAGGCCTCCAGTCCTTCTTGCCGGTGGCCTCAATGCCTGGATTGAGCTCATGGGTCCGCAGGCTCTGACGGTGACGAAGACAGCAGCTACTAATGGGAAGACCGTCGCACATCGGAAATCGCTGAATGCCACGAATATTGAACTGAAGCGCAATCCAACAATCAATTCAAACTCGTATTGGGAGGTCAAGAAACGTCGCCTACACGGATACCGTGCATTGAGTCGGGAGGAAAGTATGCGATGGGCGGAGAAAGTTCGAGAGGAGGAGTTACGATCCATTACTCCAGAGGACACACTACCTGAAGAAGGTATTGAGAACGGCAGCGCTGGCGTTGTTTCTCCAGAAGCCAGGGGAAGCAATTACGCCCACTCTTATGATGACTTCTTTCGACGATTCCCTGAACCGCAAGACATCAAGCAGCAGTCAATGGTAAGCTCACCATCAAATCTTGCTGCCGGTTCGGGGTACCTGTATGGAGCGAGTGTCACAAGTGGCACTGCTAGTCCCGTACCACCGCCTGTACCACAGCATCTCGCGCCTATGCCACTGTCAAGACCTCGTCCCGCAGCTCCGAGGACAAGCTACAGTGGAGTATCTGATAATGCACGAGTCCAACCGCCGTTAGCGAGACAAGCGTCGGCTAGTCGAACACAGGTGTTCGCTGCGAGCTCTCCTATAGATAGGCTACCTTTGCCGAGAACGGGTTTGCCCAATTTGGGCAATACATGTTATATGAATTCGATTTTGCAATGTTTGAGTGGTACGCTGCCATTAACAAGGTACTTCGTCACTGATCAGTTCAGGGAGTTGGTGCTTGATCAGGATCAAAATTTTCACGGGTCTCATGGTATATTGCCCGGGTTTTATGCCAATCTTATAAGGATGTTGTGGCGCGCCGACAGGGATTATAGGCCGCTGTACACCCTTAGGGACTTTTGTGGACGTATACACCCTGACTTTAGGAGTACGCGCCAGCAGGACGCTAAGGAGTTCTTTGACATACTCGTGGATGCGCTACATGAAGATTTCAATCAGAAATGGCGTGCGCGGCAGTTACCTGAGCTTAGCGAAGAAGAGGAAGCACGTCGGGAGCGGATGCCTTTGACGAAGGTTTCTAATATTGAATGGGGATGCTACTTACACAACGAGTCGAGCCTGATAACGTTCCTCTTCGCTGGACAACACGCGAGTCGTCTTGAGTGTCTCACCTGTCACAATACTTCTACAAAATGCGAGGCGTTCTACACTATCAGTGTGGAGATACCGCAGGGCGGAGTAGGACATATCTATGACTGCTTAAACAGTTATTGTGCAGCAGAGCGTTTAGAGTGGAAATGCAAGCGGTGCGGTGATAAGACTCGAGATTCTTCGAAGCGGATCATCTTAACGCGGGCACCACAAATACTCGTCTTTCACTTCAAACGGTTCTCTACAAACTGGACAGGTACCACGAAGAAGATACACACACCTATTAATTTCCCGCTCACACACCTCGATATGACGCCTTATATGCTTAACAACCAAAGGCCCAGTTCCGGTGGGAGTACACCTGTAGGCATGCAGAGTCCACCTTCAACCTCCTCCCGATACTCTGCACCAGGAGCGGAGGCAAACGAGCTCGCTACAACACCTCCGTATCTATACAATGCATATGCCGTAGTCAGGCATATCGGCTCATCTCCAACAGAAGGGCATTATATTGCTCTCGTGAAGGACCCTAGAACAAATATGTGGAGACGGTTTGATGATGAAAGGGTGACAGATTTCAGACCTGCGCCAGGTGGGAAGGACTGTGTTCAGAATGAGCAGGCATATCTCGTGTTTTATGAGCGAGTGTTGATCTAAACTCGTGCCTTTCTGGAGTGAGTTACGGTTGTTTCATGTGTACGTTGCCATGATTCGATATCATAACGGTTATCACGACGTTGCATTCATAATACTACATGCATTTACAACTACCTTGATGCTTGTTCTGTTTCCGTACTCAGCGCAAGCGATCATTCAGATACCATTACCGATGTGCTGGCGAGCCGCATTCAACTGGAAGAAGTTACCCCGTTCTGCGCTATCACAGTGCCTCACGAACCAGAGGAACAAACACCAAGAGGCTGGCGTCAAGAACAAAAGGTCAGGGGGCACCAATAGGCATACGATGTATAGGAGTCAATCTTCGTTAGCGCTATTAGGGGTTGGATGCCGCTGCTATCTCTCTCAAAAGATATGAACCGCATGCCATTATTTCGATCTGTGCGCCCGAATCTCATCCATCTTCTTCGTTAGTAAGAGTGTGTCTTTGCTCCGATGTGTCATGTCTGCAAACAAGTACTGTTGTCTGAGAATGAGATGTTGCCCTTGAACACCTTGTGTCTGGTCAATTGACGATTGATATGAATGCAAGGCTGACTTCATACCTTGGAACCAGGTTGTGGATTGCATTGCGCCTTATTCAATTGCGAAATGCCCCATAACACTGGGATATTCAGTCCCAAAAGCAAAACAGACCATTCTGACCATGGCGCTCTTTGCTAGGACAATCTCTGCTTGATCCACCCATGACACGTCCCATAATCTCTTAATTACAGGGAAGTTGAACGTCAATAGATGACCGAAGTGGCTACCCACTTCGTCATCTGGTTCCGCGACAACGACTCTACATTGCTGCAATGAAGCGATTTCGAATTCATTGGTCCCTTCTTTCCGCTGTCTGGTCCAGCAGCGAAGCATGGCTACCTTCATTCGTACATTGAAGGCTGCTGTTAAGACCATACTGGTTTCTCCATGCGATTCTTCGAGCCAGAAGCGCACATCATCCTTGAGGTTTGGCGGTCGTTCTGTGAGGTAATATTCCACCGCGAGTGTCGGCCAGGTCCTGCCATCAGGTCGACGGTTGTCAAGATTTGGGTGCCACCGTGCTATATTCTCCTTGAGCCTCCTCGTTGTTCTGATATGAGAGAGAGTGAAATGAGAGAACGAGCCGTCAAACCCTGCTATCCTCTCGGCTTCGCGAAATGTCGCGGCAACCGATACCGATAGGCGTTTTGTGAACGATGTGGGAATTTTGACCACGGCAACTGATTTTTCGAAGTCTATGTCGCTGAAACAGTGCAACGTTTGCACTTGTCTTGCAGGAAGAATCTCAGTGTCGCAACTGGTGAAGACGACATATGAGGTTTTGTCAGAGACGACATCCTCCTTTCGTTGCTGACAAACGTGTCGCATCTGCTCAATACTCTCATACTTATGAACAGGAGTCTCAGGAGGAAGGTTTTCAAGAACCGGGCTAGAGATGTTGCATTCTGCCAGGGTGCTGACTCCAGCCATCTTCCAAGATTCAATCGAAACAAGTTGATGCTGCTTGGAGCTGAGCAATGTGAGAGACGTCTTGAGATATCCATTGAGCTTCAGCTGCTGGTCAGGCCTGTTGACGGAGGTGAGGGATTGCCCCAACATGAGGAGGACTGAACGCATTTCAAGAGAGCCTAGTGACAGACGGAAGTTGCGACTGAACAGTAGATTGATACTGAGCTCCGAAGAATTAGTCGTCCTTTCCCTCCTCCTATCAAGCATGTCCACTGGTTTCTGATATACCAACTGGCTGACAAGTGCTCGGCCTATTGGAAGGAACTAAGAAGTAAAGCCTCACATCTCTTTTCTCCTACTGCTTTGAGGGAATGGAATACGCAGAATCAAGCGGTGTAATTGCCTGCTTTCATTTTGTCTGCTGTTGACCATCTATTAACTGCCAATCCATCCTTTAGAGGTCGGCGCCCCTGAGCCCATGAATCTGAGTACCGTGTTCAATAATGAACGTCTGCTGGGGTCGATGCGAACTCATAAATAGAGAGTAAGCCAAGTATTAGAGAAATGAAGGACTAAACCGTCTATGAGCAGTGATATCTGTCTGATCCATGCCGGAACGAACGGACCATGTGAGACGGGAGAAAGTGAGAAGGGTAATACTGGGTGATGTTAATGATAATGGTTATACTAGGTCTGCGCTCAATCACAATGCCACTGGGAAAGGGGGTTGGTTTTCAACCCGTGCCTTATACTAATGGACTGTGACCAAAGGTAGGTAAGCATGAAGAAGGGGGAAACTGGCTTGATGAGTCCAAATTGATAAGAGACGTATTCCCGCCACTATGGCGCTTTCAGAAACCCCACACTTGGATATGACGGCCGTGAGCTTATTGAAAAGAAGCAGAGAAATATGATTGAACGAGGCCTAACTGTGTATGCATTTGACAATTACAAAAAATGGTACGTAAATAAGAAGAACGAGAGATGCCGATTCAGATGAATAGCCCAGCCAATCTCATCTCCATCTGATCCGAATCTCACCAGCTCCCCTGGATCTCGACCTGAGATGATTCCGACGGTGTCTCACCTCTCTAGGCATTGCCATGTCAATAGGTGGCTGAGCAGCAGCCAGGCGATGAACAGGATGGCAAGCAGGCTGCACATCTCTCATATGTCTTGGCACCTGTTCAGCAAGATTCATATCACTCTCCTGATCCAACGCCTTCCAAGGCGGAACGAAGTCCTCAGTCAAAGCGGGAGGTACGAATCCACCCAGACATCCCCCAACCCCACCACCATTGCCAACTTCTGCATCTAATGCTTTGAGTATGTCGATGATTTGATCGGTAGTGCATGGCTCGAAGCCTGGTTCGACGGCTTTGCCTCGCTGAAGTTCGCTGCGTGAAAGGAGGCGGTTTCCCCCAACAATGAAGAAATGTGCCATTGAATGAGCTTTCTGCCGACCTTCGCGACAGCGGAGCGTACGCCGCTTTTTCTGGGAGGAACAGAGAGTGCACATAGTTGCGTGGACACTGTATTGAGTGACCACAAAGCGTTCTTCTTCGGTAGGGTGACGAATACGAATGTCAATGGAGGCATCATCAAATAAGGAATCCCAAATCATGATCTCAATAGGGAATGATGGTTCAAGGGATGATCTCTGCTTGTCAATTCCGAAGGTATTTGAAGGATGAGCGAAGCGGAAGCAACATATAACGTCGAGAAGACGAGATGTGCGAGGTAACATTGACCATTTGAGGGACAGTGGAAGACTTAAAAGTCCGAGGAGTGCTATGGCAGATCGTAAGGTCTTATAAAGGTACAGTAGCAAGAGCTCAAAGCAGCCAATGTGAATCTTCGTTTGCTCAGATAGTGGAGTAGCACCTTATTCGTGGTTTCGTGATTCTTCGTAATAGAAGGGAGATGAAACCCCGCGAATCCCAAGTCTTGCGAAGTCGAGATGCTATCAGAGGACGCTTTCTTTTGTCAATTGCCCAATGCGATGTGCCTAGCACTGTTTGCAAAGCGACGGACAGTGGTTAAGGTCCACGAAAGCGAAGAGTCTGGTATTTAGAGATGCCACATGTTGCCTTAGAGGGGATTTTGGCGGCGGGTGGCCATCAGGGTGCAGTCGATCAAACGACGCATCTGCACCTAGTGCTTGGTACGGTCTTTTCGGTGCCATCAGGCTGGATTCAGCGTCGCCTTTCACCTCAGTTGAGACGATAAGCGTGATTCCAGCAGTGGAGTCACGCCTCACCCGAAAAAAGAATCTTGCCGCTGCAATGAGCTTTCCAGGGTAGCATGCAATCAATTAAGCATAACGGTTTGCAGGGACTACTCAAACCGGTCCAATCGGTAGCACGGCAGCCGCCTGGCTTTAATAAAAAAAGGATAGACGAAATCAGAAAGACAAGGATCCGTAAATGATGCCGAAGCCAGTCAGCAATCCCTGGACAGTCTCAAACGTCGAACAAAGGTCTGATAGCACAGCAACCGGTCACTTGGAACCATGCATGAAAACCGAGTGCATTCCGATGTTTCCCCCCATTGCAGCAAAACGTCCGGGTCCTGCAATTTATGGTGCGTCAGTCAAATATATCTCGCTCGCATGCCAGCTTCGACACGGCCTATAGCTAATTGGCGCATCACCAGCCATCTGTATGTCAATTAACTTCCTTCACACCGTTCTCAGAACTATTTCACTGTAGACAACCCACAATGCATGATTGCTCCCGATCACCACCACAGGAATCCCCTGACGAGCAATCCTGCTTCAACAGAACGACATCAAGCAAATACCGACAGTGTGTCTTTACTTCTCGCATTCGTTAATGCTTTTCCATCTTCAGATGATGATGATGTTCGACTTAGTTGATGAAGATGAAAGAACAAAAAAGGCCCGAATATGGCAATTGAAGCGCGGATCACCAGAAACGCCTTTACCGACCGCTTGACAAATGACGCGCGCCAACCACTTCTCACAACTGCAATCTTTCTGTTTTCGATTTGCGTTGTGTGATATAGCTGAACAACCACTCAATTGACAAGTCAGTTGATGAGATATCACTCGAAGGAGCTGTACAATTGTTCTGCTTAAAGCTTTGACACCTTGCCTTGCCTTGTCTTGCCTTGCCATATTGTTGCTGTTCCTGTTATTACCTCTTCTCAAGGTCTCGGTCCACCTCAGAATGGCAAAGAAGAGTATGGTCACAATATTCACCCGTTCACTTATCCATGAGCATTGCTTAGCAAGACGCACCTCAAATTGACGCTGCAATGCTGACCTTCATCCTCTACAGAGTCGCGTACTATCGCCGTTAGGCTTATTAGCATGGCAATGACCGGTTATTATAAGACATTCACGCGACCGCGGACAGCTAGACCTCTCAGTTTCCTGAAATACGATCCTGTCGTGAAGAAAAAGGTGCTTTTCTTGGAAGCAAAGCGTGGGAAATGATACAACATTGTGATCACTGGATATCTTTGCACAATCCTCGCAATTACCGAGCTCTTATCATGGTAGTTACGGAGTTACATCAGATCATCGAATCAGAATGAATGTTGTTCGCTGGGACAGATGAGAACAAGACTCGCGTGCAACATGGCAAATGACCATTCAGCCATTACATACGACGAAGACTTCATGCTGGGTTAACTTGAAGTCCTTCCTTCCTTCTCAAAAATCTCGGCTGTACATATACACGAAATACTATTTGTATTGATACTTTGCATCTATTGCGATTATCAGGAACTGGCATCAATGGACAACCTCGTCGACATGATAATAAATGAAAAAAAGGTGTGTATATGCTTGACTACAGTAGTATATGTTGATATATATCTATTTAGAAGAGTGTATAAAGCAATCTTTCAACCTCATTCCTCAGGAAAGGTCGACAAGTTTATCGGTTCATTCTGGACAACCCCTAGAACAATCAAGTAACAATACCGGTTGGGCAGCCCTCATATCTCAGTTCTTCAATTCCTTTAAGAATCGGTCATTATAATTTCCTAAAGCTATCAGCTGTCAGGCTCGTCGATCCTATTACAACAGCAGCTGCTCACCTTTCTTCCGACTACATCTGCCCCTTGTTTTTCTTACCGGCCTTACCGGCAGAACCTCGTCACTCACGGAAGCGCCCGCTTGCGCAGGCGGTTTTAGATTGGCTCCCTTTTCAGGCGGAAGAGGATCGAAAAACTTTGACCCCATACGTGTTGGTCGACGAAAGGCGCCATTGACAGCCATCTCAATCGTTGATGCGTTTCCGGTAATCTTATTATTCGGAGTTCGGATGGCTCGCGGTGTTTGACCGCCGAGAATGGTTGTTGAGTCCTTGTAAATGCCCCTTTTTGACGCAACTGGTTGGGACGGTTGCATGGATTCTTGCAATTGCGTCGCTGGTACCTGGACGCTTTCCTCCGAGTCCCGCTTCCGCATCTGGTCTGATGACCCCTTGTGGTCGCCATTACTGCCTTGACTCTGAGAAGCCTCAATTTCATCCAATAACATATTTTCAGACGTTGACTTCTTCGTCGATTGGGTATCCAAATTGGTCACCTTCTCCTGGGGTTGCTGCTCCTGGATTGGTGTGGAAAACAACAAAAGATCCAGATCTTTCACCCCTGGAGGCGTACCAGGCGATAATCGTGCCTCGTCCTGCAACTGGGAGAATGGCTTGATTGGTGGCGCTTCCATTTTGTGCGCCTTACTCCGATCAACGACGCGTCGGGGACGTCCAACCTTCTTCGGCGAAGCACTTTCCCGGATTCGACATGTTTGATAGATTACTTCCCTCGTGGAGCATTCGCCAAGCTTGGTTTCAGGGATGAACTCAAAATGAGCTGCGCTCCGCTTCCGCTTCCCTGTCGCCTTGGCCATGCTAAGATCTGATTCTTTAGCACATAGTCTTCTTGCGCGCAGAAGGGACTGTTCAAAATGGCTTTGAATTGTATCCCATGATGCAAGAAGGGATTGATTTGAACAAAGGAGACCAGATCGATGAAGCAATGCCTCCATTTTTGCGATTAAAGTGTCCGATTTGACTCTCTGACCATGCATGAGGTCCAGCTGTGACTGCTTCTCGTCAACTTGTGTTTGAAGACGCTGCAAGCTATCCCTCTCTTTCTCAGCCAAAGTCAGCTTGCTCAGAAGCTCACTGATTTCAGCATCCTTCAGCTTTAGAGAAACTGCAGTTGAGCTGGATGCAGCAGTGATGTCATCTAGCTGCTTGTGCAGGTTGTTTGTCTCAGCTGTTTTTTCGTCCAGTTCCTGGCGCAACTTAGCGGTCACTTCTTCCGAAGTTTTGTATCGTTGTAGCTGGTCTTGCAGCGATGATACTAGGGCTGCCTTATCTTTCAAAGCGTTATCAAGCTCGGAGACCTTCTGTGCCGATGTGCCAAACTCCTCGGTAGCATTCAATTGAGCTTGCAACTGTTCCAGATTTTCTCGCAATTTATGGTTTTCCTGTTTTGCAATCTCTTTTGCCTTAGACGCGACTTCTCGTGCATCCTCAAGATTTTTGACTTTGGCCTGAAGTTCCCTCTCACTTTTCGCTGAGGTCTTCTTTAGATCGTCGTTTTGCTTCTTGAGCTCCTTCTCCTGATCCAGTTTAGTTGAGGAACGCAGGCTACGCTCGTTTTGCAGGACTTACCTTGGCTACCGCAGCCTCATACAATCCGTTGGCTTTCTCCTACAGGCCAGTTAGCGAATACTATCTGTGATCGGACAACAGATTTGATATCTTACTAGGGATGCCGTGGTCATTTCGAGCTGCTGCTTCATCGCCTCGAGCACCTTCTCACCCTGTTGTTTCTCTCGTTGCAGCTTATACTTCTCCTGGTCTAGCCAGGCTTTGTTCTGTTCCTTTGCGGCGAGACTAGCTCTGGTCAACTCCTGTCGAATACTCAACTCGACCTGCGATGCCCTTGCCTCAATCTCTGCCTTTTCTGCTTTCAAAGCCGCCATCTCTGTCTCGGCTGACTCAGCACGCTTTGCCGTCTCTTTAGCCTGCTCCCTCATCGCATGCAGTGCGCTCTCCTCCAGTTTTATCTGTGCACTAGCTTCCGTGAGAGCAGCCTGCATCTCCTCAAGTTGCCGTTGCATGTTAGAGAAGGCTTCTGATGTCCGAATATCTGCAGCCTCGTCGGACTTCTTCCTCAATCTTTCCATCTCAGCTACCATCCGCTCAGCCTGTAGTTTAAGGGCATGCTCGTTTGATCTAAGGCGCTCACACTCCTGATTCAACCCAGTGAGAGACTGTTGCGCACTATCTAATTTGGCTTGTAGGGCCTTCTGACTATCCTGGGCGTCCGACATAACATGCACGGCTTGGAAGATATCCGCGAAGGATTCTTCAATGTGTGCAAGCTTCGACATTATGCCGTCACCCTGCGGTGTTCGGGCACTCAATGAGCCTTCCAGACGCTGGCATGATTCCTCTACTGAGTTTTTCAACCTGTCTCCTGTCAGCATTGTTCGTCAAGTGCTCCTGGTGCTGATACCTACAGGGACCATTTTTCTTCAATCACACCCTGACAAGCTGACAAGTCCGCCGTCGTGATGATCTCACGTTCAGATAGTGGTTTCAGGAGTTCTATAATCAGTCCAATATCTTTTCCCATGCCTTCCCCCATTCCACTCGCGCCAACTCTTAGGCTCTCAACGGCTTTCGAAAGGTATTTAATCCTAGATATTATGTCATTCTCCATGTCGTACATCGCGCTTGTCTCCTTCAATTGGCGGATACAATAAGTACGAATGTGGTTTTCTAGCTTCGCTACTCGGCACCTCTCCTCTCGTATCGCTCGATCACGTTCCTGTGCCTGTGTTTTTGCAACGACGACGGATGTTTGCAATTCGATCACCCCTTTTTTCACATCGCCAACATTCTCGATGTAACGACGCCAATCCCTTTGTGATTTCTCGGTGTCCGCCTGGATTTGTTGCAAATCTCGCTGCAACTCGCTGTTCTGTTTGAGCAGAAAGTGCTGTGTCTCCTTCAACTGCTTACCGTTGTTACGAAAGTCTTCGAACGCTGTTCCTACATGGTCGGCCAAATCTTTTAGTTTGCAGAATTTGGCCTTCCATCGTTCTATCATCTCTTGCTGCTCCTTCAGTCGTGCTTCTTGCTGGCGTTGAAGTTCTTCGGCTTGCTTCAGTTCTTCACTTAGGCGAACATTCTTCTGACTGGCTTCCACGACTTCCTTCTGCAGACGCTCTTTAGTGATGCGATTGAAGGTCTCAATTTCGTCTCTTTTCTTCAATCTACCAATGAGCATCATGAATAAGTCTTCTTCAGATGGACCGCGGTTTATAGGCGGCCGCTCGATGCTGTCTTTATGACGGCTCAGACTAGTCCCTGGTCGTGATGCTCCTGACTGCGGCCGCAAACTTGCCTGGGGCATGAGTCTTTTTGTGATCTTCGTGGCTGATGGAGGACCAAACAGCGTCTTAGGAGCACACGGTGTCGGAACCGTTTTCGAGCCATGGCCTGACGCCGGCCTCCGGATGTTTCGCTTCGGGTCATCCTTAGCGGTGATCAGAGGAGTTAGTTGGCACGCTGCGGCGGCCTCTGCTCCGGAAATCTAGAACAAGTCAGAGCGCACTAAGGAGACATTGAAATATTTTTTGAACTCACTGCCGCTCTTGCTTGCGAATTGACTGCGGTAGGCTTCAACTCCAAAGACCGGTCATCATGCCCCTCCATGGCGACCCCTCCATTGTCGTTTGACAAGTTCATTATTAAAGGCAATGCTGGGGCAGGATTGCGCATCCCTTTGCATAGCATGGCCCGATGTTGTGGCTCCTTGCTAGGAGTCTCATCTGGACTCCTGCAAGGGCTTGTCAGCTGAGTGTCTTCAAGCAGGATAGAACCGTTTAGATCAGTGGTTGAGTCATTAGTAGAGGGAGTCTCCTCATTGTTCGTAAGTTGTGGCGTTGTGGCCATCAAGTGAGATGTCGTCTCAACCGAACTCGCATGTTGTGATTGGGTCATCAGTTGCCCAAATTTAGCGGGGCTTTTGACTTTGCCGTCAAAGCTAGGATCGATAGTATCTTGCCCATTCTGCTCGCTCGGAGGTTGTCCTTGTTTGTCACCGTCTTTTCCCCTATAATTAGATGACTCCCCAGGCGTCTCCCGCCTGAGTTGCTTTGTATTTCGGTCTACAGTCGTCAGGAGTTTTTGTTGTCTACAAGAGTCAGAAGGATTGAATCACTTTCTGGGTTTCTCGAGGATAATTGCTACTTACTCTGGTGAAGAGGAACCGGCTGGAGGTTCTTCTGTTGCCTTAGCAAAGACCACATTGCCCGGGCTCTTGGTGAATGCCGATTCCGTGTCTTCTGCTTCATGACCTTCTGACAAGACCATTTGATGAGCTGATGTTGGCTTCTTATTGCATGGACGAATAGAGAAGTTATTCGCTGGTCTGGTGGGTTTCGCAAACTGAAAACTTCCCGCAGCAAAAACGCCAGAAGTCTTTGGTCGGAGTATCAAAGATGGTTTGCTTTTCAGATCTAAAATGGGTACCTTCTCCGAAGCTGGCAACGCGAATCTTTCGAGAATCTTTTTTGAATCTGGAGAGAGTTCGGGATCACCAATATCAGAACATGGTGATGACGGAAGGTCGGTAAGGTCTCCCATCGTACCCTCCGGTGTCGCGTCCATCACGGACGAACCCATTATATGCTACCAATGAATATTCTACCTGATCAAGGGATATGAGAATGAGTTGTCTCGTGGTAGAGAGCGGACACCTACCACTCATGTAGCACTGCGAAGGCGACCCGCGAGATTGCCCCTGAACGGAGGTTTGTTCAGAACCTGAAGAGTATCTGTTCACAATGGTGAGCCACGGAGAAGCTGTTTCCTGCAATTGGCTGAGAATAACGTGCTCAGTTGTGGATGAGATGAACGAATAATACATGCATCCTCATGAAGTCAGCACGTTCAACTTTTGCTCCCTCGACGAGATGACGTTGAAGCATTCTCGGTTAGCGGAGGTCCTCTGCCTTTTTCGGAAATGCCAGTTTCAGCAGCATATACCCCCCGGATTGTCAAGAGTTGAACCAATCAACGACTATGGCATGGGTGCAAGAAAAGGCAAAGTTATTGCAGCTCCCGGATCCTTTGCAATCTGCATGTTATGGAGAGGTTCCGTACTCACGGCGCGTACGGGGATCGTCATACCGTGTATCGCCCCGCGTCGTTTTGCGCTTCTCGAATAGTACCGACCCGCTGTGTCGAATGCATGAGGCATGAAATATCATTATTGGTAAGTAGAGTATATACAGGTCGTTATTATCATTACGTCGTGATCGTCCAGGTGTCAGTGATGGTATCGCCTGTCAATAGTTGTCAGGCAAATCACCCAGACTCGGCATCATATCGCCGCATTTGAAAGAAGGTGCGTATGCTTTCTTTGGCATAATACCCGCGTCTCTTGCTTTCTTATAGCTCCATTGTGTCGCCTTTTCTGTGTCCCAAGTCCAATAGAACCATCCATATGTATGGTCAAAGACGTACATCTGAGCTTCCGCGTACGTTCTCAAGAATGTCTTGTAGTCATCAGAATAATTTGATGGATCGGCATTCGCAGGATCACACGTGCAATTCCCAGAATCCCTCTTTTCATCCTTTGCAGTCGGGCATTGGGGAGTTAGGACGGTTCCGTCCGCTGCATTAATTTCTCCGTTCAGCGTACCCATCCATCGCGATCCAACACCGACACCATTGATGTATTCAGCACAGTCGGTATCGGCTTGGGACCATTCGCCGCAGATTGTCGGGCCAAACCTAGTTGTCTATATATTAGTCAAAGTCATCCGATAGTGCTGGTGTGAACCTACCCATTCCCTCGCGTATTGCTATCTTCAAGCATTTTGATCCATCCTCCCGTATCATCGCTGCATACTTGCTTCAACTTCGCTTCATGTGTCATTCCGATTTGACCCAAATTGAATATGGTGTATTGATGCGTGTCAAGCATGAGTTTGTCATCGACATTCTGCATCATCGTTCTCCACCTGGTCAACTTGAGGAAGCCATCGCCAAATGCAATCCATTGTTTCAACCCATTGTCCCTTACAGTTTTGATCGCCTGGACATTCCAATTGATGACATCCGTGATGTTCAAATTGATCATGAGAGGTTCGTTAGCAAGGCCATATATCCCTATTACATTCTTGTATCGATCCTGCGCGAAGAATTTCGATAATTGGTCGTGTATGTCGATCCCACGTTGAGCATTTCTGTCCCTGTGCGTCCCATTAAGCCAGCCTACTGTACCCTGTCGACCGCTATGATTCCATCCATTCTGACTACCCGGTATACCATGGAGATCTAACAGAACACGCAGACCATACTTTCTTGCCCATTCAATACCACGAAGAAGGTACCTCCAGGAGACAAGTGGAAGATACTCGTCACCATCAAACGTCTTCACAGCCCAATAGGAGAAAGGTATCCGCACATGGTCAAATCCAGCTTCCCGGATTTCTGCGAATGTGTGTTCCTGCACGAATGTGGCGTAATGTTTTTCTATCGTGTTCTTTGATTCGGATCCCAGCTTCTTCATGAGCGTCCATTCATCTACGACGCGATTATGGTATGGTTCGAACAGCGACGGCGTAATGAACGGTTCAATTGAAAGCCATCCACCGAGGCTCACGCCTCTAATAGGAGTTTTGCCGTACTGAAAATCTTTGTCTAAGGCAGGAACGTGTTCATTCGCTTGCATAGAATCATTCCATGTTGAATTCAATCCGATGATTGACAATCCACCAATCATCTCGTCAGTAAAAGTGAGATTGAAATCGCGTGTATCGTACCAAGTGAAGGGATCGATATACGTCCCCCTTGCATTACCAGGAATATCATCGTGACTGATTTGTTCCAATGCCTTGTTATATGGCGTATCTCCCGGGTATAGGGAGTCATCCTGACCCGGACCATTGCTGAGTTTACCACTGCCACCGCTGTTGGACTTTCTACTACCCACTACAGCGGCGGGGACGATGATAATCAAGAGCAGTGCACAAATCAGGAGGCCGACCAGCAGCTGCTTTCTTCTGCTCCAACGCGAGATGCCAGTGGTCATGCGCGAGAAGCAGCCTGGATTGTTGTGTTTCTTCTCGATTATCGCACCCGCGGCCTCACTTCCACTATCAATGTCACCATCATAGCGTACGCCGAAATCCTGACCAACTGCTTGACCTGCGGACCTGTGACCCGCGAAAGGCGGCACAACATCTCCCCTCATGGCGGACAAGTCGCCACTTCTTCCTTCTTCCATGAACGCGCCAGAAACGAGCCTTCTGGAGGTATAAGATCTCCCATTGGCTGGTCTCAGACTTCGACTTTGATGGTCAGAACGTCTCATATTCTCTCTCCTAGCTGCACGTGCTTCCGCTCTTTCGCGTTCCAGCTCAAGCATTGCATTTTCGGCATTCAATCTTGCGATAGCCTTAGGAGTTAAAGGTGCGTTCGCACTACTCTGTGTTCGATGTTGACTAGGACGCCTGCGGCTGCCCTCACGTATTCGTCGATTGCGGGCGGCATTGGCATCATCGTAGTTGGCGCCATTGCTGTCTCTCCTTTGCCTTCCCTCACGATCTTGCATTCGATGGCTTGCTTTAATCGGCGACGTTGAAGGAGATACCTTGGCTTTGACGTGACTTAGACTCTCATGTTTCCTGGGGTTTGATGGTGGAGGTCGTCGCGCCTTTGGTGGTCTTTTGAAAGCGGGTGAAGTTCCGCTTACGAGACCAGATTCGCTATCATCTGTCCGATTACCGATGAATGCTGCATCTTCACTGTCTTCTTCATCGGTACTCACGCCATTGAAATCATCTCTTGTCCCTCTGTGTTGACGGGACCTTTCAGCACGCCGAGCCGGCCATCGCGGTCTTGCTCGAGCATAAGTTAATCGCTCAGTGTGTCCGGCATCATAATCGTCATCTCCTAGTCCATCTTCGTCAAGATCGTGTCTGTATCTCGTATTTCTTCCAGTCCTAAGCGCCGCAAACCGTGCGCGGTTTCTTCTTTCTTCTTCCTGCCATGCCTGATCTCTTTCGTGAATGAGGCGTTCCCGCCTTTCAATGTCCCTCAATCTCCTTTCTGTTATATCGACCGAGTACGATCGTTCGCGGTGCGGTCTGCTTGTGGAAGGCCTTCGGCCAGCTCTTGAATGCTGGCGACGGTCGCGGGAAGTAGACCTATCTGGCATATATGACGGTGTCTGGCAGGAAGCTTGGTGGGCGCCTTAAATTGCTGCAGTTCAGATTCGGTCCTCAGACAATTCAAGGACTGCGAGTCCACGGATCTGACCAGAATTGATGTAAAGCAGAAGAATCAATGACCGTTATGGTGTACATGGAGCAGCGATCATGATTGCTAGGCAAATTCCTAAGCAAAACGAGCTGGGTCCGCAACTGAACCGGTCACCTTCAACGAAGGTGCTCAATATCAATATGACAGCTTAACGCGGTTCTTCGTAGCACAATAATGTCTCAAAAGCCCGCGTGCGCGATAACCCAGCCAAATGATTGACATTGGCAATGAGAAGAGCTGTGAGATGACGAATTCACCAAAATGGCAGTCTATGCGCAGAGTAGTGATCATCAAACCCATCGCATTCATAATGCCAAAAGAGAACATATTGGCCCATTTCAGAAATAGCACGGGTTTTGACAAAGCGTACATTATATACGAGCGCAACCACCAGCCACTAATTGCAACGAAACCAGTTCAATGCGATCGCTCCACATATTACTATCCTTACTTCGAGCATTCCTAACACACCCTTTCAAACCGGTTTCTGAGTTGAGTCGAAGAGTACATGGCGTGGAAGACTGGATACGTGTT
>JAGYHZ010000007.1:0-30652 GCA_024244195.1 Ascosphaera aggregata | reverse complement strand
GTGATGGCTGTTGGTGTGGATGAGGCGAGAGAGGACTTGCAAGACTAAGACCAGGACAGCCGTCCCACTGTCCAGATTTTTATTTTTCTTTTCCATCCTCTCCTCCACACCATTCAGCTGCACAAATAACGGTCATCATGGGGAAGGTGGAGTCCTTTCTTGGAGGTACGCACATGCTGATGATTGCTGGGTAGTGCTGTTGCCGTGTGTGGCGATTCGGTGTGATTGAGGTTGGTTGTGTAGGGTGTGGTGGGTGTGGTGGGTGTGGGATGGCTAGGCTTGATTAGGCTTGATTAGGCTGAAGATAGGCTTCAGATAGGCTTAGGACAGGCTTAAGCCAGAGTCAAGACAGGCTTGGTTAGGTTATCATGAGGCCTTGTTCAGGCTTTTGTCAACACCGCTAAGCCTAAGATACAGTAACGGGAACATGTATAATTAGAGCCTAGCAGTCATTTTCATAGATTGAGAATCAGATACTACATGCTTTCATGAAAACTCAGCAATTGAAACCAGCAATCATGTACTTTTGAACATTTGAAACCCGCTTTATACACCTTCATTGCTGCAATGCCCTTTGTGCAGCATCCCACGCATCCTTTACACTCTTTTGACCAGCCTGAACAATCTTCTCCATATCTTTCAGTGCTGCGTGCAATGCATCCGGCTGGAGCACCTTCTTCTGACCCATATCCTTCAACTTCTTGTTCACATCCTGTCGTGCGTTTTTTATTGCCTGCACAGCCTTCTCCATGTGCCCTCTCGCTTCCTTAACCGTGGCATCGCGTGATTCACGAGTAGGAGGAGGAATCGGAATGTTCAATTGAAGAGGATTGTGAGGGTCAGGTTGAGCGTTCAATGAGAGATTCGAAGATGAAATCGCCGAAGAAACGAGTTTAGCATGCTATTTTATCCAGGTAACCCGCATCATTAGAGAGACTCTGAATACTAAAATATGATTTCAAACCCAATCGAAGGAGGAACTCAGTCCTGTGGTAGTTTCCAGTTCTTACCGCTTCATCGCCTAGTAGAATGACAACGTTCCGTCCTCCTTTGGGTATGACTTGCGCTATATCACCGAGTTTCGCACTATCCTTCTTCCTATCAAGAGAAACCCGTAGCTGCTCAATCAATTGGGGATTGAACCTCCCTCCCGTGCGAAGTTTAGAGATAGCATCTTTCATGCGGGCGATCGCATCATCGATAGATTTCTGAAGGGCATCAAATCCGAGATCAGGTTCATCTGATGATGACGCAGAAGACCCATTACCCTTCCCCTTGCCACCCCCCTTCTTCTTGTAAGTGACTGGTGAAGTAGTAAAAGCCCTCAAACTCGTCAATGGTTGCCATAACCGTGAAGTTCGCGATGTCGATAAACCTGTAGCCGGTCTCAACAACGGCGTGACAGTGACCCGATGTAAACGGCTGCTAGAATAGCCTGATCGAATAGCATTTCCAATAAGCAGTAGCAAGCAATTCCTTGACATGAATACAGCAGCCATAATTACTCTCTCTTCTTCTTCTTCTTCTTCCTTTCCTTCCTCTCGTTCTCCTCTATCTCATGGTCAACTCGACACCATCATCACCACCGTCACCACCCATCTCCCACTCAACTCCTCGTCGTCGCCTCCGCACTTTCTCCGCGGACTTTATATGGGCGAATCCGCATATCGTGCCGCGCACCGTTGGATCTGTATATATACACCGAACCGCTTCCACCTATTTGATTACACTACACTATACAACTTGCGCCCAACTCCCCCATCTTTCCAAGTCTGTCACCCCCGCATTGTATTCTCTTCTCATTTGACAGGAAAGGAGGTGATTGAAAGAAGAGAAGAAGAAGAAGAAGAAGAAGTGATTAGACTTACAGACTAATCATTCAGCTGTCATACTTTCCCCTATCCACCTTCCCGTTCGAGATCATCTATCACCAAACCATCATGCCATCCTTAGCAGATGTCGCATACTACTCTGTGCATCCCCAGCAGCTACGGGCTATCTGTCAATGGAAGCTGTGGCATAATCCTGTTCATGATCATGAGCTAGAAGGTGCTTCAGAGTCGCAGATGAAATGTCTCGAGTTCTTGAAGAAGACTTCCCGTTCTTTCAGCGCTGTTATCATGGAGCTGCATCCGGACTTGCTCATGCCGGTTTGTCTTTTTTATTTGATCCTTCGTGGCCTTGATACTATTGAAGATGATACCTCTATTCCTTTTACCAAGAAGGAAATTCTTCTGAGAGAGTTCGAAGCCAAGCTTGAGGAAGATGGTTGGACATTCACCGGAAACAGAGAGACAGAAAAGGATAGGGAGTTGCTCGTTCAATTCGATGTGGTGATCGCTGAGTTCAAAAAGATTAAACCAGCTTTTCAGACCATCATCAAGAACATCACTGCCCGTATGGGTTCTGGTATGGCGGATTACGCTCGTCGCGCTGACCTCGGTGATGACAAGATTGAGACTGTCAAGGACTACGATCTCTACTGCTACTACGTCGCTGGACTCGTCGGCGAAGGTCTGACCCGTCTTTTCATCGAAGCCGGGTTCGCTAATCCCGCGCTCGTGGATCGACCGGAACTATTCATCAGTATGGGTCTCTTCTTACAAAAGACAAACATCATCCGTGATATTCGTGAAGATAACGACGATAATCGTCGTTTCTGGCCCAAGGAAATTTGGTCCAAACACGTCGACAAATGGGAGGACCTTTTCGACCCGTCCCACCGTGACGCAGCGCTCAATGTCAACAGTGAAATGATTCTCGACGCCCTCAATCACTTTGACCAGTGTTTATTCTATCTTACGGGTATCAAGGAACAGTCCGTCTTTAACTTCTGTGCTATTCCGCAGAGCATGGCAATCGCCACACTTGAACTCTGTTTCCGCAACCCCGAAATATATGAGAAAAATATCAAGATCACTAAAGGTGATGCCTGCGCACTCATGTGGGGATCTACGCAGAACCTACGTGTTCTCGCTGAAATTGTGAAACAATACATCAGACGTATTCACGCGAAGAACTCACCGCGGGATCCTAATTTCTTGAAAATCTCGGCGCAATGTGGTCAGATCGAGAAATTCATTGCTACAATCTTCCCGCCACAGACTCCCGAGTCCGCTGCTCGACAGATGAAGGTTGAGGAGGCGAAGAAGGCTGGTGATGTGCAGGCCGCGAGGGCCGCAATGGATCCTCGATCTGAGGCAGATATTGCACATGATCAGAGCGGACAAGCTGCCTTCAATGACAAGCAGGAGATTTGTCTATTGGTGGCAGCCACTGTGGGAAGTGTGCTAGTTTTAGCCATTGTCATGGTAGGTTCATGATAGAGAGCAAAGGGGCAAGATATGGTAGGGGAAATACCGATGCTAACTTCACAATTCCTCATCTAGATGATTGTTGCTCAGTGCTTTGGCGCACGCTTCGATCTTGCATTCAAAAGCATCGCTGCTGGCAATTTCATTCCATCGGGAGTGCCCAACGCCGCGAAAGAAAGTATCTCAACTGGCGTTGAATCCGCTACTTCTGCTATCCGCGAAGAGCTGTGAAAGCATCTTCCTCCGCGAGACTCAGAGATTGACTTACAACATTAAGGAAACGGACTAGATTTAGCGGATGAGGAGGTCTGATATAGCGACCTTCAGAACTGACTGCTCTCATGACTCTGCGCCAACTTCAGTGTGCCGTTAAGGCCTGTTCTACTAACTTCTTAACGCTGTGTTGACGACCTTACGGTATTTCACCAAATCTTTTGTTGATTCTCTTTCTTTTGTCTGATCAGGATATTTTCTTGTCTGTCTCATAATGCCTCGTTTCTTCTTCATGCTACATATACTCAGCCTAATTGATTTTGTTTTATTTCTTAATCCAAGACCACAAAGCACTCAATATCTCCATATATTCAAACCCTGACCTTCAAATGGCGGAATCTCTATTTGCTCTTCTTCTTCTCCAGCTTGTAACCCGCAATATCAGTCACAATGATACCTAAAATCCACACATTTGTCAGGAAGAATAATAAGCTTGACAAAAACAGCCCGGGGGAGAATGTCGATTGGCCTAGGAACTCCAATTCAAACCCTTGCTGTAACCACAACGCCTGCCGTGTTGTCAGATGTTGTCAGCAACATGAAATGACTCGACCGGGGGATAGAATGTTAATCTACCTGAGTAGCCACCCACGCAACCAATGCAACCAACCCAATGAGAGGGCTTCTCATGAAAGTCGAATATGGGAGGTGCAACGGGAAAAATATGATGTACCATAGGAAATACTTTCGTCAAGTCAGTTGCACATACCCTGGACGTGCTCCTCACCTCAAGGAAAGAAGGATAAGAAGATAGTTGCATACCTGACTAGTGCACACCTTATTAAAAGCCACAAATGCGAATGTTTGCGCAAGCATACATCCAGCCAACTCCTTCTTAGCCAAGCACAAGGGAATCAGAATAGCTGACAATGTCAGCTGCGGTATGAACGCCAGACTCTCAAAGTATATGCCCGTACTCGCTTCCCTAGGTGCAGCAGAAGAAAGGTAGAGAAGCATGTTATACGGCGAGAAGTTGTGCCTGTGATCAACTCGAGTGAAATGATGGAAGTAGGTGTGTTGTAAAAACTCAAGACCGTATGTTCTGTACATTATCGCATTGAGCAACATGAATACGGCCAAGGAGGTCAGCAGTAGCTGCACTCGAGATTTGTTGATTAGCTTCATCAGCTCAGATGGACGTGATAAGGATATCCTCTCCCCCTTGACACCTTCGTCAAGGGCCCAGAGTATCGAAATGCCATAGATGAATGATATATCTTCAAGTGCACACCCAACCCTAGCAGCACCCCCGCCAGTCCAATCCTCCTTACTATCACAGCCCATAACAGCGCAACGACAAGCACACCCAGCAGTCCCTCAGCACTGCCTCTCGTACTTATGACGGCGACCATGGGGTTCAATAGCCATCCACTCGCGTACCTCAACGCAGTCGATTGTCCCATTCCCAGATGTTGCCGCAGTATCTTGATCAGTAACCATCCCGCAAGTATATCAGCCGCAGCAAAGAGTGCCTTGCCAAAGGAGAACCACAGTCCTCCCATTCGAGAAGTGGGAAGCAACACCCATGCTAGTACAGGTGTATACCTGTACGTAGCACGCTCATATGGCGAGCCACCATGCGAGACGAATCGCGCTGCATCGGTGAAGACGAGGTAATCTATATCTGTGTATTTGGCAGGGAAGTGGGCATCTTGATAGAGACCATAGCTGAAAAGAATGATCCGCAGAGCGACTGATTGAACGAACAGAGTTGACTGAGAAGAGAAGGGTGACAGTTGGGAGAAAGACGGCATTGTTGGTTTGAAGGTTGAGTGGTTGACGAGGTTGTCCAATACTGCACAGAGCTGAATGCGGAGCTATGATAAGATGACGCTTCGCGATGAAGTCATTAGTACGTAGCACCATGGAAGCAACAATGCGACATCATTAAGGGGAAAGACGCAATAGACATGTCCAAGAAAATAATTTATGATGATTGAGACTAGAGTGTGTCCTATTTTCAAATGTCAAGAATTGCATGATATCGCTACCAGTAAAGCGCCGCTTTGATACAAAATGGAGAGAGATCAGAGAAAGGAAAAGTCACGGCACGGGAAAGGAACGACATCGCCCAACGCCCCAGATAACAAAACATGAATGAAGAAAAAGATCTCTCACAAAAAGGAGACACGGTTAGAATCCGAGTTCCCATCATCTACAAATCGTGATGTGATCATGGATACCCTCGAACCCTTCTTTTCTTTCCCGCAGCGGGCGTCTCCGCCCCGTCCATCACTTTCCTCCTTCCAAGCTTCTGAGGCAGCGCACTACTTGTCTTTCGAACAGATGCTGGGGGCTGTATTGATCGTTTCCGAATGAAGGGCGGTATCTGTTGTTGTGAAGCATCTCTGGCTCTGCCAGGAGCCGTAGATGTCGTTGCGACAGTGGTAGAGCTTGTGGGAGCAGGCCCGGTTGCACTGATGGAGTCCAGCGGTTCATTGGCCGCTTTATCATTCTGGCTCTCGTCGTCAATCTGAGTAGGCTGTGTAAATGGAACATTACCATCCAGTTCCCGAAGTGTCTGTGGCTTCGGCGACTGCACTTCAGGGGTTATAGGCTTCGCCGGCTCGACAACGCTCTCAGCATCCTGCGTAGGCGTAAAGCTTGAACTGACGTTGCGGTCAGAGGTCCTCGTGAAAGCGAAAGGAGCGGGACTCGACCGCTTCTTCATTGGTGTCTTCTCCTTTGACTCACTCTTCTTTCGTGGGGACTTCAACGATTTGGTTCCTTTCGCCGGCGAGTCAAACTTTAGGGGAACTTTGACAGGTGTGTTTTCTTGTTCCACAGCTTCTGAGATCAATTCCATTCCACCATCTTTCGCCTCGTCAATGATTCTGATATCACTCACTGCATCTTCGTTCAGCCTCGCGAGCAGTTCCCGCCTATCCACTGTTCGCGGTAATTTTCCCGGTGTCAAAGTATCCAGCAGGCCAGCCCGCTTGACAGGTGTTTTGCCCGTACTGACGTACTCTTGAATCACGGCTTGCTCAATCGTCTCCCTGAGGCTTTTCAATCTCCTTCTCACTTCAGCACACACTTTCTCAACAGGCACTTGTAGTAGTTCCGTACTACCTTTGACATCCTCGCTGAATGTCTCGGTTGACTGTTTAAAGTTATCCAACATGAACCTCACATCCTTAAAACAGCCTCGAATGCTTTCGGTCAAAGCATCTAGCCTCTCAATTCTGGCCTGATGGTGGCCATCGTTCGCACTCCGAGCGCGAGCAACAAATTCATCGAGCGCAGCCATCTGGCTTGAAATTCCCTCCATCTCGTCCTTAACAATCCTCCCGGTCTCGGCATGAACAGCTCTGGCAGTACTAGCAATAGCCGTGGTCTTCTGCTCAGCTAGAGATGCACCAGCTTCGATATCCAGTGAGAGCTGTTGTCCGGAGCCGTCCAAGTCACGTAGAGTGGAAGCATTGCGCTCATCAATCCCTTTCATAGACTTGTCGTATTTGGCGTGAGCTTTGTGCAGTGAAGTGGTCGCGTTGTCAACTTGATTCCATACGTTTGTCAATTCAATTTCAATGCGCTTGGTCCTTTTCTCGTTCTGCTGCTCAATCATCTCTCTGATGCTTCCCAGCAGAGCAAGTCTTTCTGCATTGGAACTCTCCTTCTCATCTTCAAGCAACTTCTTGACCTTAGCTTTCGCATCTTCTTCCGCTTTCTTGGCACGGGCATTTGCGTTCCTCAACTCCTCACGTAATTTAGTCGTCTCCTCCCTTTGTTCCTCTAGTTCAGAGGTCAATTTCTTCATCGCCTTGTTATGATTCTCACCAATTTGCTGATATGATTTTTTCAGCAGATCAGAAAAGTCGACAACCTCCTTAATCACTTCTCCAGATATGCGTCCGGCCGCCGCTGTCAATCCACTTAGGCCATCGTTGATCTTCTCCTTGACATCCTCGCGAATATCTTTAATCCCTTCAATCACTTCGTTCATCTGATCTCTGCAACGGGCATTCTCTTCTTTTGTGCCATTGACATTGCCATCAAATCCGCTTTCGCTGTTTCCGGCGGTACCTTGACTAATCGTCAATCTGCTTAGCTCATTGGATATGTATCCCTCGAGCTTGGCTTGAAACTGTTGTAATGCAGATGACTGCTGTGCCTCAAATCCTTCCATCATGCCATCGACCGTCCCAATCACCTCTAAGGCGGTCTCACGTCCCCGCGTCCAGGTACTGTGATTTTGTTGCTCCAAGGTATCTTTCCTTTCAATCTTTTCGAAGAGGCCCTGAACATCACTTTGCTTTTCTTTCAATCCTGATATCAGGTCCGTTCCGATACCTCTGAGTTCGGTTTCAGTCTTCTCATGAGCCTGCCTCACAAGCACTTCTTCATCCAACTCCTTCTTTGTTCTCTCCAATATGATATCGGTCTGCTTCAAGAGATCACCAGTGCCTCTGAGTTCGCGCTTGGTTTCTTCATGCTCTTTCTTCAGTGAATTGAAATTGCCCGTGACATTCAGCAATTCCTGTAATTTATTCTTCAAGCTCACTTCCATAGTTTCAATTCTTGCTCGCTGTTCCTCAGTCAAGATTCTGCGAGACTCGCTTTCCATCGTGAGCTCCTCATATTGCATGTTTGGAAGATAGACGCCATTTCGCAATCTGGTGGCAATCAGTTCCGCCTTTAGCTTCTCGATCTCGATGGTGAATTCGCGCAGCATCGTCTTTTTTGATAACGTTGAATTCATCTGAGGTTTGTTTCTGATATTCTTCGCTCGGAACGCATAGTCCAGAGTTGAGACTGTTTCCTCCAAATTCGCTCTTGACGGAGAGATTGTGGCAATGATACACGTCTTTGTATGTCCACCAAGCGAGTCCTGCAGGAGTCTAGTCAGTTTCGATTCCCGATATGGGATATGGTTGGTTCCGTCGACCAAGGCGTTGATGACTCTCCCGAGAGTCAACAAGCTCTTATTGATGAGGCCAGCTTCGGTAGCTCTTTTGTTCTCTGCACCACTCTTTCCGATATTCTCGCTACCAGCTAAATCGACGAGATTCAATTTTCCAGAACTGACAAATTCGTCGCCCTTGTCTGATGTCCGCTTAATGTATGCTGTCACGGTGAAGACAGTGTGACTCCGACTACTGAGGTCATTGCATTTGGTCGATGCGACTTGCCGTTTGTAGCTGCCCGTCTGTAATAACTTGATACCTTGACTAGCATCGTGAATCCATGTTTCCCCCATTCCCTGGACCATCGTGGCATTGCTGCCCTTCTTGGATCCGGAATTATCGTCGTATATCTTCAATTTCGTGCCTTCTTCCTCAGATAATAGATCGCGTAGCTCTTCGTTGTAGAGCTCTATGAAAGAACATTTGACAGATGCTTCACGGTCTTCAAGTTTCTGGAAAAGAGCGTATAGTGCGCGAGGAATTATACCGGCTGCGTCAGAAAGTATACCCATTGTGTCAGTCATATCGCCAGACATGGTATATGTTTTACCAGTCCCTGTCTGGCCATAGGCGAAGATTGTACAATTATAGCCGGAAAGCATCTAATCATTGATTTGCCCCACGTCAGTATCCATACATCTGGTGGTGCGCTCAATCAAGGTGCAATTGTTACCTCATTCAACACCGGCATCACAACGTCATCAAATACAACGCTCTGATCAGCAGCTGGACTAAAAACCCTGTCGAATTGATACAGTTTATTCGCCAGTGCATTGGGTCCCATGTTGACCTCGAGATTCTCGCCCTTGACACCCTCGGTGCTGATAACCATTCCCGATTTCTCTTTGACTTCTTGATCATTCCGGCCACGACATCGCACGACGACATATATGTTGGTCTTCTCTGACGGTCCATGATGTTCTAAGTCTCGTGTTGGAAGGCGTGAGGACGGTGCGGCCACCGCAGTGTTAGTTAGTTGATTTGACGGGGAAGACGAAGATGACGTCGACGTTGGAATGGATTGATCAGGAAGAAGCCGTTCAACTGGCGTAGCAGACGGTTGTCTGCTTCTTGAGACAGCATCAGGCCGTGAATATGCATTTGATGGGATGCGCGATGTCCGTGACGAGGTTGCACGTGGTATGGCCCTTCTAGTCGTGGCCGTTGTTCCGCTCTGCGCGGGCTGTGATCGCGTCGGGCCCGCCATTATGTGAATTTGATCAAGCGACTAGACAAGACGCTGTAATGCGTAGCAATTGAGAACAATCAGAATCCACCACACTCACTTTGCCGAATACACTAACCCGGCAGTTGTATATCAACGTCGCACGTCTTTGCAATGTGAAGCATTGAGAATCGGAGGTTGTTTCTTGACCCAAAAGACCCAAAAGGGGAAAAAAATAAACACGGTCATAAAAGGACTAGCGTTGTAGTGTCATTCTATCGCCTCCTTTTTCCGTTTCCGCCAATGACGTCACCCGTCAGCCATCTGCCACCAGCTATCAGTTCGGCTATTGCCGCTGTCAACCACCCACTGCAACTGTATCGTCCATATATATATATATAAGGATGCCAATCCACAGCAACCAGTCATCATCAAGAAGCAAGATTATTTCCGGATGCAAGTGATGTGGCTTCGTATACGTTACCGAGACACACTGTTAACAGCCAGACTGATTACAGCTACAAGCAAAGAAAGGCATCAAAGAGTCAGTTGGAATTGAAGTGATCGAGCTTAGGAGAGAGCAAAGAGGCGGAAATGGCCCCGTCAAATGCACCCCAGATGCCTTCATCGTCTATTCAGCCTGGGAAGTACCTCTCGTTCTTTACGTTAGGATCATCTCTTCATAATATTCTCACACGGATCAAGGCTCTTCCTCATTTCTACCCTTCTCTCGACGTGCTATATTCGCCCACCGACCCTATCTCGGACCCTGTCATCATAAATCTCCCTGACAATGGTGTCAGACTACGTTTCGATGGACCTGATCAGAGGTTACGATTAATTGAGGTGTTGGAGCACGGCTTTGGTCGAATGGCCATTGTATATAAGGGAGACAAGGTGGGGAGACGGTCATCTTCTTCTGCTTTGTCTTCACCATCGAAGGTGAATGCACAAGAAGCCAATTCTCAGGGTCCTACTTTCACACAGATCTACCATCGCATATTTGGCCCGAGCTATCCTGGAGAATACATTCCACCAAGCTCGTCTTCGTCAAAATATGGAACTTACATCTTGTCATATCCTGGCGTGGCTTTCTCATTTCCGTTACTTCATGAGGCATGCAGTGGTAGGTGTGACTTTGTCTCACTGATGTCATCATCTGCTGCGTTACCTGCTACCTCAATGTCCATATTCTCGGGAAAGTCGTGGGCAGAGGCCCGTGCACATTTATACGCTCGACCACCGCGTTTTCCTCGAAACGGCTGTCTATTTGCACCAGGTCCTAGGTCAGGATCATCGAATAGCGTCACCGGGTCTCCGTTCACTCAGTCAAAATCAAGAGAAAAGGAGTACCTAGCAGATGAGGTCGAAAAGATTGTGCTCCATGGCGGAGGCAAGGTCAATATTCTTAGGCGGTCAGGTTCAACTTTTTGCCTAAAGCTCTCGGAGACCACGCCGCAGGACTTAATCGCTGAACTGGGCCCACCTGACGCCATCTATCGACGGCCTGATCGCCGAATCGCTATTCATAAGACTACAAGGAGGAAAGCTTTTGGCAAAGCAAGGAGCGAGAGTACAGTAACGACTGGGACAAGTCTAGAATCAACTGACAACGGAGTCTTGTCTTCAGAAACCGGTACACTTGGAAGTGACGATGAAGAAAAAGTCCTTGAAACCTGGGACGAAGACTCAGATGGCGCAGAAGGTTTTGATGGGGGAAAAGAGATCACTGAAGAATGTTTTTTCAACTACTTTCACCACGGTTTTGATGTTTTCATCTCTTATCCCAGGTCGTCGAGTAGTCCGTCATTTACTTCTTCATCAAAATCAGCGTCAATCACTACCCCGACTCCGTCATCTCCATCTTCATTCCTGACAGCAACGAAAATACTTATTCATGGGAATATTCCTGGATCATACCCCTTTAACCGCCATCGACGTTGCCAATGGGTTCTTGCCCTTCCGTCTTCCTCAAGTCAACTTGACTCCGAAGCCCGTTATCCGGTTATATCCTCTGCTCTTCAAGAGTTCTTCCGTCCTTACTACGATAGTCCGGAGGATGAAGCGGAAATGCAGAAGGGCATGGTGATGAACCGAGGTTGGGGTGAGAGTCCTGGAAGTAGCATTGATTTATTTGGAAACTGGGAGGATGGCGAAGGGGAGAAGACCGTGACGCGTGTCACGGACGGCGATGGCGACGGTAACGGCGATGGCGATATTTCCGAGAACAAGACTGATGCCCAAATTGAGGTGCTTGGTAATACACAACTATTTGGGTTCCCCGGTTTACTGTTTGAAGTGCTCAAGAATGGTGCTGTCAGTTGTTTGAGCGTGTATTGAGATGGTCAAGGATGGAGATATAGATATGGATACTCAGGGGCAGTTTAGATCTGCGGTTCGATTTCACCACGCGATATGTCTGCATCAATATGGACATCGACTATTATTAATGATTTTCAATATTTTTTTACGTTCCTGTGCTGGGACGCACCTTTCAATCATAAATCGACTGTGAGTGTGGGTGGATATAAAGCACGATTTCGCTATGATAGGGGCTTAATCGTAAGGGGAAGAGGATGGGCTAAATTAGTATACATATGTGCTATTATGGAACTCCCTTCCATAGCTAATTCACGGGATGTTCACATCAGAAATTTAGGTACATTGTTAATATACATTGTATCAAAAGAAATATTGTACAGGTTGATTAGAACCTCTATCATCATCCCTTTCCACGTCCTGAGTAGACGACGTCGGGAATTTTAGTTCCCTTCTATCTGCTTCATAACAGTCTCGCATCGATTGCAAAGTTTGTCCCCATCCCTTTCCTTTTCATGCTGTAGACTACTTGGTTCAACAGTAATATTATACTTCCAGCATCTTGGACACTTGCAGGCCGCTGGAGCATAGACCCAGACTTTGCCAGCTTTGCCTCCCAAAGTCTCAAAGTCAGACTCATACTTCCATTCCGCTTTTTCAGTTTCTGGGAGGGGCTTATTCGCACTGCCAAATGACAGCGAGACCTTTGAAACAACGAAAAAATCAGATAGTTCCTTCTCAAGGCGCTGGGAAATGGGCGCCTCTTCTGGTTCGTAAGGGAGGTGGATGTGTACGAATGATTGCAGCGAGGAACCCATTTGCTTGTGATTCCGTGCTGTTTCCTGCATGATTTTCAAGGAACTGTTTACCGCCATAAGGAGTGTGAAGCTTTCCTCGAGTTGCTTGTTGTTGTACTGGCTCCACCAGTTGTGGTTCATTGGTTTTATGAAGGGATTACATTTTTTCAGCTTGATGCTGTTCGGAGCATGTTGCCAGCTTTCCTCGACGAGTGTGGGTGTGATGGGAGCCAATAGCGACTGCAAGCCTTGATAGATGAGCCAAAGGGTTGTTTGCGCCGCCCTTCTTGACAAGCTATCTTCGTAATCGGCATACAGTCGATCCTTGAGCGTTTCCATGTAGAAAGCCGAAAAATCTTGATTGACATACTTCGTTATAGCGTTGACGGCTTTGTAAAATTCATATTCTTTGTAAGCAGGCTGGCACATACTCCATAGCGCCGAGAATTGCCATAGAGCGATCTTATCGACCTCGTTCAAGCCAGTATATCCAATGGCCTTGGAAGGGTCAAAGTCTGAAAGCGCGCCTAGGATAAACTTAAATGTAACCCGAAGTTTATGGAGGTTGCTGTTGACTGCTTTCAGGGTATGCTGACTTATGACCACGTCGCGAGTATAATCAGAACCACCAACCCAGAGTCTCAAGGCGTCTGTGCCAAGTGCATCGTAGACTGGGCCGGTAGGCCTTTTCTCCCCCTTCCTCTTCTGGACCTTGACAGGGGGAAGCAAGGTGCCATCCATAATCTGCTGAGGAGAGATTGCATTACCCAGACTCTTACTCATTTTTCTCGCATTCCCATCAAGCGTGAAACCGTGCGTGACGAGCGTTTTGAATGGGGCAGTGAAGCCCGACTTCTGGCCTCTGGCTAATTGGTCGGCAACATGTGTCAACAGACTTGATTGGAACCATCCCCGATGCTGATCTGTTCCTTCAAGGTAAACATCGGCTGCATAAGATTTATCCTGCGTTGGTTGGATCTGTGTCCAACTGGTTCCAGAATCAAACCAGACGTCCATTGTATCAGTTCCGCGCTTGAATCCAGGACCGTTCTGGTGCTTTTCTTTTAGAAAAGGTGGGATCCATGCTGGGTCGTCTTCTGCATCAGTCCACCATGAATCAATTCCTCTCTCGTTGATTGTAGCTATAATATGGCGGACACTTTCTTTTGTTAGGATCGCTTCCCCAGTCACTTTGTCATAGAGAGCTGGAATTGGGACACCCCATGCTCTCTGGCGAGAGATGCACCACTCTTTTCTATTGTTCACAAAAGATTCTAGTCTGCCTCTCGCTGTTGCTGGAATGAATTTGACATTTTTTATAGCCTCCAAAGCGGACTCACGAATCACACTCAGATCTGCAAACCATTGCTCGGTGGCCCTGATGATGATTGGTTGCTTGGATCGCCAGTCGTATGGATACTTGTGTTCGTAGGTATGCCTCACAACAAGGTTCCCCGTCTCAGCGAGATATGCGAGAACAGCTTTGTTGCCTTCGTACAAAACAAATTTACCGGTCAACAGATCTGGTCGGCTTGGAAAGGCATCTGCAGTGAATTTCCCGTAATCGTCGACAGGGGCGCTGCCGCCAATGTTGTACCTTTGGCATGTTTCATAATCTTCCATGCCATGTCCGGGTGCTGTGTGAACGAGACCTGTACCGGAGTCTGCAGTGACATAATCAGCACATATTATCTGCTGCAACATGCTGGGGTCCTTGAAAAGAGGTTGGTAGGTCGCTTTCGAAGCGAGTGCAGCCCCATCGATGACCGCAATGATTTCCAAGTCCTCCTCATCTTCACCGATAAGGTCTTGAAGGTATTCCCGGCGCTCGGATGCAATGAGGAGGTTGCCGTGTTTCTTGGACTTGACAATTGAATACTCAAGTTCGGGACTGACCGCAATAGCTGCATTGGCGGGCAATGTCCAAGGCGTTGTGGTCCAGATGACTGCATAGGTATCACCCTTGAGCCGTAATGACCTGATTTCATCAGGAAGCTCGGCTAATCGATACTTTATGACAGCAGCCAGAGACTTGTGGTTGTCCCTGTATTCCAGCTCTGCCTCGGCCAATGCAGTTCCTGTTGACGGCGACCAGTACACGGGCTTGAGTCTGCGATTGATAAACCCGTTCTCAACCATGCGCATAAAGACCTCCAATTGCTTCGTTTCAAAACCCTTGTCCATCGTCTTCCACCTATTCTCCCAGTCAGCCATGACCCCGAACCTTTTGAATCCTTCCATCTGCTCGAGAACTGTCTTATCCGCCAGCTCCCTAGCAGCCTTGCGGACTGCAGCAGCTCCAGCGCCAGAATTGGTCCCATTCCAGTATCTCCCAAGTTCGCATTTCCCCTGTTTTTCTTGCTCTCTCTGCAGTGCCTTCAGCTCAATGGGCAAACCATGGCAGTCCCAACCAGGTCTGAAATCGACCTTCTTCTGATGGGCCAATTCCACTCTGACAATTATATCCTTCAACACTTTATTCAAAGCATGTCCAATATGCAGATTCCCATTCGCATACGGCGGTCCATCATGCAACACGAACATAGCATTGTCGTTCTGATCATAAGACCTCTCCAGGCGATTCTGCTGCTCTGCATAGAGCTGCTCGGTGCATCGCCTCAGGTATCTCGCCTGGTCATCTGGATTGACACGCGGAGGGAAAGTAGACTTAGGAAGTTTCAAAGTAGCAGCCCAGTTCCTCGTCTGGAGCAAAGGCTTAGAAGTGCGAAACATGCTGTGAGAGTCCTAACGGGCATTGTATACCCCTTACGCCGTCATCCTGTCATCTCCATCAATTGCGGTTATCGCCAAAAACAAAAATCGCGGAGTTCGTAGCGGAGGTTGTAGATGTCGGATAATGGTATTGTAATTACGTTGATGTAGTACATATTGTACTATGTAATACGTAAGTTACCGTTCCATCATTACGATATCAAACCGCATTGTCTACATCGCCCATGGAACTTCATCGATAGCAGGAACAACGACATGCGATGGTTTCATCGGTAGGGAGACTATCTTGGGTGGGGGAAGATCAGGATGAAGACATGGCTTAAAGGAGATTGTTTCGAATGATAATATATTAACCTTAGAGCTGCCAGATCTGTCGTTGAAGGATGCGACCTTCATGCTAAAGAGCCCAGCTGGATGAGCAGACGATGGAGTCCTTTTCTGAGCTGGCAGGAACCTGAGGAAACCATGACCTCAGAGTCTTTGGCATCCTGCCTGTTGCTGAACCTGACAATACTGGGTGGTTATTGAAGCAATGATAACGAGAGGACGGGGAAAGTTACGGAATTTCTTACTTCTTGGGCTCCAACTTGTCGTCAACGATGATGGGCCGCCGCACGCCCAATGGCGGGATGCCCATTTCTTTCTCTGCGAGGCTGCATCTTCTCGAACTCTGAGCAGCATCTATTGGCCTGCTCCAAATTGTCAAGGGCCGAATGCTGAAGAGAAGCTCTGGTATCGACGCAGAAGCCTTCAGTCAAACCCGTTTCCCAGCATAGTCTGGTGCTACTGCCACGCTGAACCTTCCTTATCCCCGAGCATCGCGCTTTCGTCGTTGATTTTAGATATTCAGCCCAGGTGACTCTCAGGCAAATCTTCTCAGAGACTATTCGATCATTACTTATTACTCATGTGCTACTGCCCTAACTTCGCAGGTGGTTCTCCGTCCAGTCCTTCCTGCCTTAGTCGGCACCGCTCTTGTCTCTATTTGGCGTTCCCATTCATCATCTCCAAAGCTTCACACTGCTTGATGCCTGCCTTTTGTTGCTCAGCAACGTCGATCATATCGGAATATTCGTGGACCGGCCAAAGACAGTCTTCACGTCCTTCCCCCTTTTCGCGTAGCGAACTTCATCAGGCCTCTCCAGAGACCTCGGCAATGCAGGCGGATGATGAGCCGGGTTGCTCCTTCCTCTTCAAAGATAGTAGCGACGAGCAAACCCCCATTGCCTTCCACTATGATAAGAATGGCAAGCTCATCAATTGCAATCCACCGAGTCAATTCCTGCGCCTACTTGGCAGAGCAACCAAGAGAAGAAGGTGCTGCGATTCTCGTGGACTAAGGGGACCGTGTCCCCGTCCACCGGTGAAGTTTTGCAACAGTCCCACGCAACGTCTTGAGGATGACAATATGGACGGCAGATCAAGTCAGATGAACGATGGAGATGATGAGGACGACGACATGGGAGGCAATGATGAGAGAAATTGGGAGAAGCTGCAAATCAAAGTCGCCGAAGTTGAGAAGACTGTCAAACGAACGAAGAAGATAAGACAGTTCTACCTCACTTGCAAGCATGCCCAGCCAGGCACAACTCCCGTATGGGTTCCAACCCCAAGCGAAGTAGCCGACGGAGTTGACCCATCAAGGCCTGAATGCATGCCGTACAGTCTCAGAGCCAGGTCGATCAAGAAGGAACTCCGCTCTCAGAATTATTATCTTCAGCTCTTACAACGACGATACGAACCGATAGCACGAAACATCATTCTCAAGTGGTACAAGGCTTACCTCATCAATTTGAGAACTCTGGGTAGTCAGGGAGCACCCCTAGCATTGGGCCCAATACAGCATCAAGCTCTGCGTGCCCTGAGTGGGCCGCCTGACTGCCCTCCTATCAACACGGAGAATGTGCGTAAAAACCTACCAGACGGATTCTCAATTGAAGGTCGATACCCATCTGAAGGACAAATACAGGTAGCGTACCAGCGCAGGGACATCCAGAAGACTGGTATAGTCCAGTGGTTATCGACTTTGGAAGAATATCCTCCACCGCAAGATGACTATAAGACTCTGGAAGATGGCGAACCGGTGTACCGGCCCTATGCCACAGATATGGAGATGTTTGAGTACCTCGGATACTCCGATGCAGTTCTAAAGGGTCAAGAAGCCTTGTCAAGAGTGGTTCCTGGTGGTGTCCGTTTCCCTAATGTGATGAAGGGGAAGGTTGAAGAGATAAGTTTTCAGGAGGAAGCGCGAAAATGCTATGCAATATGCCCCAGTACGCAAGATATACATTCATCAGTCTATTGTCCCAGGTCGAGAAGGAAATACAAACATGGTGATTGCGATAACATGTCAAGGGGCAATTAATTCAATGTTGCCCGGCCAAAATGAGGGTGAACTCTTGAAAACACGATAGCCCGCACAACAATTGCCTGATCTACGTGGGGCACCGAATTTCCATGACAAATGCTCTCCATCCAACGGTCATACCACGTTTCCTGCGCATGTGTCATGTTTCTACATTTGGCATTTACCTCATCATCAATGTTATCCCTTTTCCATTCCTGTATGCGCTACTGCTTGAGCAAATGGCACGTACCGCATGGGCGGTCGATTCCATTATCCGATGGGGAGCACGAAGGCAGGTCAATCTTCCGTACGTATTTCACGGCAGCGCTGATTGTAGCGGTTGACTATCTGTGCACCGTTATTTTCGCCAGATCTCTCAAAAAAAAATGATGTACTGACGCGTTATAACTTGGGTATTCTATTTCTCTATCTACCTGCAGAGTAACGAATAGCATATTTATACCTGAGACTGGAGCCTAACTCCGATGTACACCAGACTATTCCAGAGTCACTGTCGAGAGTAGAGGAGCACTCTGTAGCGGCCGTGGAGTTTACTGTCCAATACCACCCTTAGGATCCAGTCTCGAAGTCATCATTACTACTGAAGTCAATGGCTTTCTTGTCGGCGAAAGGGAATGCGAACTTGAAGGGAGGCAGCGAGTGCTTCAATGTCAACGGGCTCAACCTTAAAACGACTGGCCCGATACCATTCACGCAGCCATTGCTGAAAAAATTTTTTCTGACATCCACTAAAAGTAATGAGGAACGCGTCAGAAAGCACCTCATTTACGTCGTTATTATACAGCTCAAGGAGCCGTCGTCTGATATATCTATACTGTTCAACCGATTCAAAGTAAGTGGCGTTAGTGACGCGCATGTTGAACAGTTTCCTGAGCAATTCGAGGCGTAACTGAGCTTTCGACGGCTGATAACGACGAATTATCTCTTCGTAGAGGCCATAAGCAGAGATGCCCGTGTGATTACGGAATTCAGCTGCAAGCTGAGGAGAAAGAGAGCTTGTAATGCGGTCATATAAGACATTGTTCAAGACGAGCCATCGTCCTTTATCACAGCCTGAAGGAGGGTCTGATTGCTTTTCCTCTAGTATTGTACTGGCTCCAATTAGAAGAGCATCTGTCAGTATGCTCTCTTGCCAGTCGTTGAAGTTCCGTCTAGGAATCAACAGCACTGCCTGTTTGGCCTCCAGCTTCTTGGTCAAACGAGCCTCAAGCCTCTCGAGATAAACTCTGCTGGATCCTAACTCATTCAACAAGTCCATGAACTTGGTCAAAATGCCTGCAAGTCCATCTGGAAGAGCAGCCATTTGCTCCTCCAGGTCTGCAGCAATAGCTTCTGATGCCACAGGGCGAGAGGCTCCGCGCTGATGACGAAATGAGGCCTCTCTTTCACTTGATTCGAGGGGTTGTTCACGGTCAATAGAGCTCTTGGATCGTTTGACTGGTGCCATGATGATAATGGTGAACTCGTCGGGTCCTACTGGCGAGCGTTCACTTGTTCGTCGAACGAGGAGTAGCCGTCTCCTTATGTTGGACGAGTGTGGAGGGGTGTCTTTTGACAGAATGATGCTGAGAAGCAGTCAAAATTCGTTCGACTGGGTGGTTGACTAGCAAATTTAACTTGCTAGTACGCGTGGAGGAAGTAAACAAAGTGTTGGATGATACTGCCTACGGCCGTTTCATCTAGGTCCATAGTGACTTCGAGAATATCCGAGTAGTACCTCTCGGTAGTAAAGAATACATAAATGTAAGTCACAAGATACCCCAAGGAGAATCCACTCACATGTATATAAGGTCTCGATAGCTATGCTAGATGTACCTAGAGTAGTCAATATAAGCAGGTCCTAAAGTAATATTCCATCAACCGTGACTGATATCCATGTATTTCTTACTGCCGAAAGGTACTGTTGAATTTCACAAGTCACCTGGGACTATGAAACGGCCGTAGACTCCTTCGTCCGGCACATACCCTGATTCTTAGTGACGGTTGATGTAGCAAACTCATTAGTTAGGAGATGAATGAGGTTGTAGAGGATGGTGGGGCAAGACAGCTCCTGCTAAGACTTTGAAAGAAGATGCAGTATCAATTCTAATCACGAGCCTACCATCATCATGGTTCAAGCTTATAGGACCCTGATTGTAGATGAGGTGAACGGAATAGCTCTGTTCCTGTCTTCACCTCTTCTTTGGAGACATCCGACGTCCAGCTGATGACCTCAATATCAATAATCGCAGCCTGGCCTGGTCCAATGAGTAAGTCACACTGAGTGCTACCAATTCGCCATCCATCTCGGTTCTCAGTCATCCAGGTGTGATAATCATAATTCTCGAGAGAATAAACAAAGTCATCTCATGATACTGCAACAACAATATGCACAGAACTCGTCTGTATAATCGGTCAGCTTCCGCCCTCACAGTATGAAGCCTAGCTGCAACTGCCATTGACAATGACTTGGACTTACATCAATCGACTAGCCCATGACACTAGGCATCGAACTCTCCGCGGTAGTATCTCTTCGCTCTTGCAACCCCCAGTTTCAACAGATAGCCGAGATTATCTGGTGACTCTGGATATTTCTCTTTATGCTCGCGCTTGATACGGATATAGGCGGACGTTGACCCGATGACAAGAGCGAAGATAGGGTCACCGAGACGAGAAATGAGATAACCACCAGCGACAGTACTCATGATGAACTCGATATACCGTACAAAGCGTAATAATTGACGAATAGGAACGCGTCAACTTGTGCGTTCTACAATAGTGAAAGCTGGTGATTATGTCTTTCATGGTCCGCTTCTATCTGGGCAATGACAGTTTTTCCCCTTGTGCGGGCGGAGGTGGACTTTCTCCGCGGAGGTCAATAATTTCTTCAGTCCCTGCATTGGCCAACGTCGTCATCTTCTTCTATCGCAGTCAGCAGCACAGGTTTAATGGTTAACGGTAATTCATGCTGGAACATCAGGATTGCAGATATTACGGGGCTGCAAACTATTGAAGTGGCATTTACTAAGTTTCGCAACGGTGATATCCCGAGAGTACAAAATGTCTACCGCTGCGTTTGCGACTGGGAGCACTGCTGAAGCAGCAGTAGGAGCAGCTCCGTTTCCCTACCGTCTTACCGTCTCTCTGCCCCTTCCATCATATCGGCTTGCCAATGCTGCTAAACGTAGCATCGAAGTTGATAGCGAACTCTCCCCCTCTGTTTGCCGTCGGGTATCTCTCGCCAGCATCACGCGCGAAGGTAAAATGGCAGCAAGTATTTCCAGTGGAAGTCATGAGAAATCTTTGCCTGATGCTATCAAGGAGGATGAACCTACGCTGCTGATTACGGAATATAGTGCCGCAACGAATAGGATGCTGCGCGTCGCTGTTAATGGGTTTATGGAGAGTATGGGTGTGGTGCTTGGAGTCATGGCCGAATTGGATGTTGATGTCATGGAACTTGGGGCTGAAAGTGGAAGTTACCGTGCTTGAGGCCCGAATCCATCTTGAGTCTGGGAGAAAGGGAGGCTAAGTCTTCTCATTCATGAAGAGATTTGGCTGCGTTCATTGAGATGCAAATGCAGAACGCCGGTACTGCCTCCAGGTCTCTTTGTTCTGCCTCTGCACGCTCTTCGCCATTGCGCTGGAAATTATATTGCACTTCTTACCTTTCATCGTCCCTCTTGAGTCATACTTCCCTGGAAGTTGGCAGATCATCAGAGTCAACTACCGATCGCATACCTCTAGCTCTCCATCAGTGGTCCACACATGACTGCTTCCATGGACAAGCTCCTCATTGGGCAATGCCTGACTCACTGTGGCGAATGATGTCTCTACAACCATCCACATCCACTTGTTCTTGATCCTAGTGGCGAGAGGGAAACTCTATTGCAAAGGTTATATGAACATCTATATGAAAGGAGATCATCACACTCGACGTATGTTGTGCACTGTACATACGCACTGTCCTTTTTTCCCCTTGAGAAGACAGGTAGTTCATTCATTAAATCAGAATCAAACAAGTGGAATTGAACCCGCAGGCAGGTTTCAGGCAGAGACTGACAATGGTGTTGCCCGTCATGAATTTCCAAAAAATCCCAGCCTTTGAGAAGCCGGTTCCTCACGCCGCTACTGCTATTACCTATGCTACTCAAGCACCTCATGTTCCTGAAGCTACAGTCCCAGGCTTGAAATGGGAAGAGGTCGGACCTGGGGGCATGAGAGCACTATGGTATGAACTCCTGTATCATTTGATGTCTATGTAAATAGATTCTGACTTTGTATAACTTACAGGACAATCACTATCTTGATGGGTATTGCGTCCTTGGTATTTTACTTGATTGCATCTAAAGTCACAGTGGTACGTCTTTCGCTAATTCATCTGAATCAAAGTCATGCAATTCTGACAGTGTATGTCCAGCAAAAACGGCTCCCAGTCCTCTTGGTGTCTCTCATCACTACAACTTCTTTCTTTGCCTACTATGCCATGGCTACTGGTGATGGAGTAGGTTATTCGTTCAGGCAGGTCCGTCACACTCACAACAAGTTGCCTGACACAATCGAAGGCATTTATCGTGCTACTTATTGGCCCCGTTGGGTAAATTGGACTATCGCATCGAACATTTCATTGTTCATCTTGACCCTCATTAGCGGTCTTAACGGTGCTGGGCTGCTGGTGCTTTTGTCAGCAAACACTTTCATGTATATCGCTGCCATTTTCGGCGCATTCGGTCAGCATCCGGAGTACAAATGGGGCTGGTTTGTCATTGCACTCTTTTGCTACATGGTGGTATTCTACCAAATGTTTGTCAAGGGGAGAAATGCGGTGATGGAGAAAGATGAGAAAACGAGAAGGTTCTTTGCGCTTACCGGAACTCTTTACTTTTTGACGAGTCTCGCGTACCCAATGTAAGTTTGAAGGCGGCAAATCCGCCCTGAAATCATCGATTCCCCTTTGAGAGTCACCTATCTATGTAATCATGGTGCTGACTGGTTCCAGCGTCTTCGGACTGGGCTCGTATGGTCATATTATCAGTGTCAATTCCGAGGTCATCACCGACGCTATTCTCGACTTCTTGGCTCAAGGACTGTTCGCATTCGTCCTTCTTGGTGGCCAAGATACTATCCCTGCTATGTTAGTGCCCGACTACACCAGTGACAGTCTATTTGATAACGGCGGTGATGAACTTGATGATGGGGGCTATGCGGATCAGTCTTTCTTCTGAAGGAAGGCTAGATCTGCTTGGTTTAACAGTCGCATATCGCCGCTGTCGTCGCTGTCACCGGTTTGCCATTATCTCCCAGACTTCCTAGGTCTTGGGCAATTCCTGCTAACATAAATCATAGGACCGGTTGCCTAGGTGGATTCTGGGCGGAAGGAACCAATATTGATGGGTCCATCTGCATCGAAGATGAAGATGAAGAAGAGCGTAACGATGGCAGGCGTTGGTAAACCACGTCGACCCTGTAAAGGCCACTGAACTCTTAATTTTAGGAGAGTACCGCAGGGAGGCAATAGTACCTGTCTTTACCGAATTCCTTATAACTATAGCTTGGCAAAAGGATAATGTTCTTGATGGGGAGCCTCTCGTCGGTCTCGACATACTCCTGATGGTCATGGCGACTGTATCTACAAATTGGTACGCTTGATGTAGTGGTCAAAAGTGTCTATTATTTTCATTTATCAATTATTAAGATGGAAATAACGCACATAGGGTTCAATTTGACACTTGTATCTTGAATCCACTCCAATCGGAATATAGAACTGCATATCTCATCATGATACTCCCAATATCATTGCAGTCGCGAGTTCATTGTTGTGACCAACATATGTCCCTGGAACCTCTGGTGCTTGAGTATCTGGCCGCATTTCTCATCATACAATTGTGAAGCTGACTTTGCCTTCTGCTCACCAGCGTTCTTGCTAGAGTCTCGTAAGATTCAGCAGTACTCACTCATAAATCAACCGCTCTACGTCACAAAAATTGCCTGCACAAAGACAAAATCCGTGAACATGCCAGCGCTACTGCGTTCTGGCACGATAAAAGCACCTAGGATGGATGAAAAGGACGACACTAGGATGTAGAGTGCTTAGTCCCCGCCCCCTGGGATAAAAGGGGTAACCTCATGCAACAACTTCCACGAGAAGACATGTAGTCCATGCTCACGAGCAAGAAGGATCATGAATGAACTGCGCTTCTTGACAAGGGCTACCAGACGTGAGCATGACTTTGATCAATGTCGTGTATCTGAGTAAATTTGTTCCTTTGTCTCTCAGCCTGTCATCGTGGTGCGCATCGTGGAACATGAAGTAACTGGACCAGGGCCAGTGGCACAATCAGGTTAACAGCTCACAAGATACAAGATGATCCATGGCAGCAACTATTCACCATTCACAGAAAAACTCTTAAGAGTCTCAATCTGCTACCTTCAATGATACCACCGTAAAAGGACATCGACCGTGGGTGCCTCGTCTGCCATCAAAGCAGGAAGAAAGATCGCTGAACAACAGATGAGGTTGTCCGTGTGAAACAGTTTCATATACATAACAGTTATTCTTGATTACTAATATTCTTGGTACAGCGTGCCTCTCACGTGCAATCTTGCTCAATTGACGTTGCGCCCAACAATCAACGGATGGTAAATAGCGCAAGAAAGGGCAAAGATCACAGAGGCAAAGGGTAAATGTGTGCACTTCGCTGAGCTGCAGTGGTGATAAAGGCTCGTCGCACATTGCTGACTGCTGATTGATGGCAGCGTCATGAAGGCGGCCGCCGAAAGGACAAAGACGTGGACCTTGTATACAGTACATACATGCATGTGCGATAACGGCTATTTTCATCGCGGGAAGCTCCCCACATCCAGGGACACCAACAATTGGATGCTGAATGCAGCAACTATTTGCCAGTCACAATACTAGCAGCGACTGTTTCTTCACTGAACGCTCCTCAAGCTGTCGATTGACAGCGCTATGGATGCACGGAGCTCCAGTTCTTCTCCAGACCCACTTGAATTCGCTGACGATACGATACATGTGTTTCCCTCGCCGCGAAAGTCAAAAGCCGTTGAAACCCAAGCAACAAGCGATAGCGACAGTTCCTTAACCGCCAAACCACATTTCAGCGGCCGTCAATCTGAGACTAATCGTGCCCCAAGAAGAAAGACGCCAGCTGAACCGAAGACTACGCGCAGGGGAAGAGCTCAACCTATGGCAACCAAGACGATATTGGACGAGTTAATTGTCCCATTAACGCCTGGTCGTCCCGTGGGGTACAGAGTAAGGGCATCATCCCCTCTGAAAAATGTCATATCGACTGAAGACAGTTTCAGTTCGGCACATACCGAGTCGACATATTCGCTAGATCGGCACTCTGGAAACGTGTCACCCCAATTTGATGCGCTCAGGCGATTCACACGAGGATCGCGAGGGAAGGTTACATTGGTTCCTCTCAACGACGAAGAGGAGACATCAGCGCATACACCGAAGCGGCAGCGCAAGGAGGGTGGCTTTACGCGCAGGGTACCAACACCGGCGGCAAAGGTGACCGTAGCTGATGATGACGATGATGATGACGATGACGATGAAGATGCGAGTAGTGACATGGAGTCGACACCGAAGCAGCTGAAGCAGAAGGAAAGAACGAGACTTGGCACACCAGTCCCGCGGACATTTTTCGACTCACTCCAACCAGACGGCGAAAACGAAGGAGTCGCTGGAGAGGATGGTACATCGGCAAGATCTCCGCAATCGTCCAATCTGTCAGATCCCTTCTTCGACATTGCCGGCAACGACGATTCTCTCGATGATGTGCCTGAGGCGCCTTCAATCCGCGATTTTGACGAGGACGAGGAGTCACTCGATGATCCATTCGATTTACCGGATGAGATAGACCAGGCTGACATTCATCAGACACCTGCTGCGCCACCCATTCCCACTCTTGAACATGAGCACTCTTCATCGCCTTCGAGTGTACCGACTGCTTCACTTAGCATATTGCCTAATTCTAGGGCCAACGCAGGTCACACGCCCGCCCCAAAATCACGAACTTACCCAAGTCCTTCGACATCTTCACTCAAAAATCTCCACGAGCAGGAAGCTGTTTCACTAAAACCCTCTTACACCCAATTTCGCGCCGAAACCCACTATACTGAGACCGTGCCACTGCGACGAACCAACGATCCTACTAGCGTACATCGCGAATTTGACTCAATTATGGAAAGTGAAGGCTTTAGCATGGTCTCATTAGACACTCTACCTTCCGCAAAACAACACCTCAACGCAACTGCTTTACATGCACGACAGCACCGGACCTCCAATCGATTTGTGCCTACCCAGTTAAGGCGGATGCTTCTTCAATCGCCAAAGCCGAATTCGAGCATTGGCTACAAGGTCCCTCCACAGGAAGGGGACGAAGGCGGTGGCACATCTTTTCAAGGGACTCCCGATCAATCAGCTCCGAACTCGTTACTCAGCCGACCTCCTTTACGTCTGCAAATTGATCATGGGCATGGGAAGCGTCTATCCACTAATGGAGCTAGTCAATCACCAGTGCGAGACGATTCAAATTTTCCGCCCGCTAGCAGTGCCGAGGTAGCACATAAATTGGAAAGACCGGCCCGTACAGCACTACAACGCATTGTTCGTGTCGTCAAGGTCGGAGTTGCATTGCAGTATGCACTTATATTTAGCACAAACTTCAGAGATACCAGACAGCACCTAGATCTACTATTCCAGGCTTACGATGGAGAGATCAGATGGACGCTGAGAACCGGGCTGAAGTTCGGAGTTGCGATGGCGCATAACAGGAGAGAAGAGCGTGAAAGGAGACTGCAAAAGGAAGCAGAGGAGAAGGCGCGTCAGGAGGGGGAAGAGCGGTTGTCACATGAGGCGATCAAGAAAAGAGAGGAAAAACGCAGGAAAGAAGAACAGCAGCGAAGGGAGGAAGATGTGAGGATCAGGCAGAAAGGAGCAGAAGAAAAGGCGACGCAAGAAAGAGATGAGGCCAGGATGGAGGAGGAGAGGGCGAAACAAGAAAAGGAGAGGATTGAATTAGAGGCAGAGAAGATAAGGCAAGCCCAGCGAAAATTGCAAGAAGAAAGGGAGGAGATGAGGAGACTGGAGGAGAAAGAGATGCAGCTGGAAGATGTGAAGCGTATCCATGAGAAACTTGATGAGGAAACCCGAAAAGTTGAGGAGATGGAACGGCGGAGACAGCAGGAGGCCGAACAGCGTAGGAAAGCCGAAGAGGTTGCTGAACGACACCAGCGAGAGAAAGCGGAAATGGAACGAAAGTCGCGTGAAGAAGCAGCTGAGAGGCAAAGACAAGCGGAAGTTGAGACTCTCAAAGCAGAGTTGCGTGATAGTGTGGCCTTTGACCGTGATAGACAGCGTGAGCTCGAGGAAAGACAACGTGAGGAAGAAGTGAGACAACAGGGCGGTTCAAAGCAGCTCGAAAAGAAGAAAAGAGGACGGCAGGAGACGGAAAGGCGAAAACAGAGGGGTGAAGAAAGCGAGGAAGAACGACATCAGCAGTCACTACAACAGCTAGAGCAGCACCGGCAGCTGGAGAAGCTGCAGGCACTGCAGAAGAAAGAACAGGAAAGGAAAAAGCGACAAAAAGAGTATGAGAAGCAATTGAAATTAACCAGAGATGAGCGGAGAAGAATAAAAGAGAAAACCCAGCAATCGCCTATTCCAAAGGGAGCCGGTGGTCAGGCTGCTAAAGGCGAAATACAGTATCCTGATATTTCGAGAATGCAGGCGAATTTGTTACCTGTCCCGGCTCAAAGGGCTGAAGACATGTTGCCACCCCAAGCGCACCTTCACACCAGTGATCGAGGGACCGTCAGTTACCCAACGGTTGATTTTTCCAGTCTCGATGTTGACCAGACCATTGTTCCCAAAGCAACGAAGAAGCACTTGGGAAGCCCTGGAGCTCATAGCAGATTCCTCAACTCCGGATTGTTCTCTTCTAGCCCTGCAGGAAAGGAGGTGGCTCAATTACCTGGTGTAGGTGAGACAACGACTATCCTCGAGAAGCGCATGCGCAGTGAGATGGCCCAAAGGGAAGAAGAATGGCGGCGCGAACGTAAAGCGGTTAGCCGTCAGATCGCCAAAGCCGATGAATCTCAGGTCATTGTTCTCGATAGTGGGGATGAGGACAGGGCTGTAGGGAATGGGCGTGGGACCCAAGACAAGGATTCTGTTGTTGATGATGGTGCATATGTGCATAGCTACAAAGCAAACGACGATGAGGATGCAAACGACGATGAGGATGAGAACGACAACGAGTTGGACCGCGAAGCGAAATCTCAGGCAGAGCAACAAGAGGCAGAAGATGTTGATGAGTATATGGATATATGGCAACAAGCAGCTCACGAAGGACCGAAGTCAAGGCAGAATTTACTTCGTCCCAAAATTGATGCGCAAAGCCCTACAAACGCTAGCCTGCCAACAGTGCACAATTGGCGTCGAAGAACCACTCGAGCAAGGGGGTTCGAGTACATGTCACCAACTCAAAGTAAGACTGCAATTGATCGACTTCGTGAGAACAACAATTCAAAACTACTCGGGACCCCTTCCAGTGCTGTTCTAAAATACTATCGCGAAAACGGTGCTTCGCCCATGGTGCATATCGTGGTGGGCGAAGAGTCTCAAACGGTTGATAATCGCGGGGATGACGGTACTGATGAGACCGAGCACCAGAATGAGTCGAAGCAAGACGATACCGTTGATGCGGCCAGCCTTGTCGACGCAAAGGCCGACGAATTTGACGTGGAACAGCGCGAGGCCGATACTAATGGGTATGATGTTCCTAAAAAGGTCTCGCCTGCTTCAGGCGTTGCTCTAGGTGGTCAGATTCTTGCCACGCCAGCCTGGTTAAAACCGCGGAGACCTTCATTCACGCAGACTCCGGCCGCCGTACGTGGGCGGTTCGCGTTCCTGAACAGAGGCGAAGTTAGTCGTGATGAGGAGGTTGTCCCCGTAACAGCAGAGGAGATTAGTGTCACAAGGGAGAAGAATCGAATGTCAGGCGCCTCTTCTAGAATTGAAGTTAATGACACCAACAAATTCACTTCGCATAAGGATTGCGAAGATATGGCAGAGCAACACGGCGACGAGATACAGGAACTTACCCTGCGCGAAACGGAACACGGAGGTCCTGAGGATCCTAGAAGAAGGGGATCTTTTGAATTTGAAGAGGCAGGTGATGACTTTGTGGATCACCACGCTACGCCCTTTATACTCCCTAGTCGACGGATTCCTCTCAAGCATTTCAGCCCTGATTCTTCACCTGATAAGCCGCGAAGGAAGCGGCCTGCTCCAGTTCGCGAAAGGAAGAGATTAGTACCTAAACCAAAACGGCCGAAGCAGCATTTGCGGAACATCGTCGAGGATGTGGTTAATCCTGCGCAGAAACCCACGTCTTGGCTCCAACGTTTGACATTTCTGGCGCCATCATGGCTACCCAGCTTCAGGAAGAATGATGAAGCGCCTGAGGAGGATTATACTGAGCGTAATCATGTTGATGACATGAATGAAGTGCAAATTGACGCTGATAAGTCCATTCAGGGGAAAGCTATCGAGAAAGGTGACAGCTCTGTGTCACTCGCAAAGCCCTTACCATCCCCGTCTACCGAGAAAGGATTGCTGCGGCAGGCCCGAAAACCTGTTCGCAAATTGAAACGTGAAGGCCACAGCAATCGACATCACTGGGAGGGAAGGCATAAGTCATCTCGTCACCGAAAAGCTCTGTCGACAACAGGATACTTCTCGGACGACCACTATTACGCTCTGCGTACCCTTTACCGATCGGCCGAATCCGACCCCGCAAATTTCTTATATGTCCCTTCCCCGAGCAAGGATGCTCTCCTTGGTCGAAAGATTACCTTTGCCGATGGATCACGCAGCCGCCAGATCACGAAGTTCCAAATTGCAGTTATCGACAGATTCAAGGAGTATTTGAGTGAGCAGAGTACGAGACGCGGTGGTAGTGGCGTGGTCGGGTGGAGTGATGTCGAATTGTTGGTTTATCTATTCACAATCATCATCGGTGCCGAAATCAGGAAGGAGAGGAGGAAATCGCTTATACCAAAGGGAAAGCAAGGTATCCTCGCATAGAGGCATAGCTGAGTTGTTCTCTCGTCCATTTACTTGCAAGCGCTGAAGTCTTTTCCAGGGGCAGACTACTGCTACAAATTTTTATAGCATGGTACAGCGTGGTGCTTTGCAATTGGCTGGGCTTCAGAGCAGTGATTCGTCGCTGCATATTGGAGGCGCGTTCTTTCAATGATTTTTGTAAAGCATGAGTATCTAGTGATTCCCCTTATAGTTATCAAAATTTTGTTCAAGTCAATTCAGGTTGGATTTGAGGCGTGCCATCATCGTAACTGTAAACTATCAATCAAATTATGAAACATCTGACTAGCAATTACGGGTTACGAACTTAGTTTGGATCTGGATTGCGGATGAGAAACGCGGTTGTCAAATCAAATGGAATGTAAGGGGTATACCAAGGTCAATTCGCACTGCCATCTCTTCAATCTCGTTCGCGAGAGCAAGAGAAGGTCGTCCTGACTGTTCTGGGGGAGTACAGCAGTGGTCAACTGTGCTGCTGCCCATATTATTATGCATATATTTTAGATGAGCAAGGCGAGTACCACTCCGACAAATAAGGCAACGGTGCACAAGATTGTACCGCGCCCGAGATTACCACTAGCGGGATTACCATCATTACCATCCTCGGCAGCCTCAATGGTTGGAGTACAGGTTAGCACTTTGCAATCCCTCCACTAAG
>JAGYHZ010000069.1:0-19823 GCA_024244195.1 Ascosphaera aggregata | reverse complement strand
CGAAACATCGCTAGCATGCGCACCCGTGGCAAGGGTAATAGGCTACTCCTCTCCCTCGTCAGTAGAGAACGCTTAGAAAAGATTCTCAAGAGGATGCTTGATGAGGATGAGTTTTTTTCTGAGTACGGAATCCGTTCTATGTCAAAGTATCACAAAGCGCATCCTTACTCTTGGAACGTCAACGGTCAAGAATTTAAAGTCAACTATGTTCCTGGAGAGTCAGACAGTGGCCTTTTTGGGGGCAATAGCAATTGGCGTGGCCCGATCTGGCTGTGTGTCAACTTCCTTATTGTTGAATCCTTGCTCCGATTCTACATGTTCTATGGAAACGACCTCAAAGTGGAGTGCCCTACTGGTTCTGGTGAGGAGATGCATCTTGGGAATGTTGCATTGGAACTTCAAAACAGATTGCAGCATCTTATGGCCAAGGACCCTAAAGGTCGTAGGGCCATTTATGATGGTGACAAGACCCTAAATTATGACCCCTATTGGAGTGATTACTGCTACTTCTACGAATATTTCGATGCCGACACGGGCCGCGGCTTGGGCTCTACTCATCAATGCGGATGGACTGGCCTGATTGCCAAAATCATACACGATACTGGGTAAGCTTCATTTATATTATCTTCAACGCCATGTTGTACAGTCAGCTGATCTCCACCCCAGCATGACCCATAACCTCCCACAAACTCCACGCACCCCTTCTACAGCAGCGGCTCATTACTTTGACGATGTCTTCTCTCGCCATGAGAGAAAGAGAAGCTTTCGTCGCTCATCCACGGGTGGGCGATCGATTGGTCGATTAGATGACGCATCTGCGGAAGAGTATTTCCAGACACCGGTATCTCCTGCTTCGATCATTAGTCAACATGATGCTGTCACCGATTACATAAATTCCCAACTTCAGAGACATGGGAGTGGAGGGGAAAACTCAAATGCACTATACGAGGATGAGTTCTCGACTGATGCAGAAATCAACGGAGTCAGTAATTGAAACCGGTGTTATAGCAGGAGTTAAGGCGGCTGGGATGGTAGCGATTGGTGTCACCCTATCTTCGCCGAGTGTAGTTCAAAGAAAGCTACTATGTAGGTTGCAAAAACTTCCTACTTACATAGCTCTTTATGAAGCCTTCAATAGAATACCTATTCACACACAATGCCGTGATCAATCTTTTCCAATAAGATAGTCATAGTATCCACTTTAGCTATAGCTCAAGCTGTGGCTTGCTAGCATGCCAGCGATAAGGTATGATCTGTCAATCGCTCGAGAATCCTCGAAACCGATTGCGTGTCTACTCAGCGAAGCTTGAACAGCAACCATTAAAGAGTAATATCGCTGGATTCAAGATACTAGCGGATTGGGGGAAAGCGATTCGGTCTGCTCATTTATTTTCGATTGGTGAAGAGGGTAGTTCGAATGCATGATAGCCCGGTCACTGATGACTGAAGCCGCGTTTGAAAATCAGCTACCAAGGTAGATGAAAATGGCGGTAAAATCGTCTCAGGCGTGCGAATATCGTTCCCTCTCACGCTTGAGGCACAGTAACCCTAGGAACAGGCTTGGTGCGACCTAACCCGTTCCTGCCGTAGAAGTCCATAGGATAAGACTTGTTAGGCTCCTGTTCCCAATCTGGTCTCAGATCTAACGCGACCAAGGCTTCATACGGATTCAATGTTGGTCTAGAAAAAGCATAACCCCAATCTATGCTCAGCCTAGGACAAGCAATCTGCACCCAACAATCAACGTCAGGCATAGTGGCGAGTTTCTGTGGTAATACCTCACTAAGCAGGATCTTGACAGGTGGACATCCGCGTTTGTTGAGTTCATTCTCGATGACGGTTAGGGTGTTTGGGTTACCTTGACGACCAAGAGTGCCGAGGACAATCCCCCATTTCTTAGCGGCGCGTGCTTTTGAGATAGCGTCGCGGCGGAGAGAATGCATTTCCTCGTGCGTATACCACTCACGAGAAAGGACACGGGAGTAAGGATCGTATCTGTAAGCAGGGATATCCGGGTTTTGAATCATGATAGATTCAAGATGGAAACGACCATCTCCTATACAAACGATTGAAGTGATATCATTGGGAAGTACGGGCGAGGTACAGCCCAAGATTTCGCCTCGACTCAAGGGTAGGATTTGCGGAATAGATATGTTTAAACCTGCACGTTCGAGGGCTGGTTTTAACCCGTTAATGGTTGAGTTGAATTGAATGGTTCCGACAATAGCAATCTTCTTATCCTTGAGGAAATTTCTCTCCAGAGTTGAGATTAAATGTGTCGTGTCAATCCGTATCTCAACAAATACATATAGTGTTTTGATCGTGGTGACGTTGATTGGGACAAGACAACTGTGCGCATAGTGGATTAGCATGTCGCAACCTAAGGCGCGAGGTGTATAGTCGTCAATGCAGCATGCGCCATATGTGACGTCGCCCATGATAAGTGTCTCCGTGCCAGGACAGAACTGAGAAATGATGTCTGATATTGTGGTAGCGAAGATCAAGAGGCCTTCAGGAAGTTGAAGAGCTACGCGCTTAGCCCCGGTTTGTCGAATCTGATGAATTGTTTTGGGTATCTCAAAGTTGTAATTTGATGGTAACAATTCAATGGCATCTTTTATGTCTTGATCCTCAAGAATCTCTGCCGGAACTTGATTCAGAGCGCGTGGTAACCTTCGCGGTTTGGCTGGCGGGCAGGACTGTCAGTAACGGTGATGATAACTGCAACAGCATGCAAGATCGACATAGAACTAACCTCTCTCGAGAGCTTTATCTGTTGAAGGAGTAGCGTCCTTTGTCTGTCCCTTTTGAGACTGCGCACCGGCGGTCCTCCGTCCTACGAAACGTTTTCTCGGCTGCTTCGCCTCTGTTGAAGGTGATGTCGATGGCGCCATTCCCGGCGACACAACACCAGAAAGGTCAGGACTATTTGGTCCTGAATTCGGTCTGTCTGACATGATCTCAAGCCTTTTGAAAATAGTGCACCTGCATCCCTCAAGTTGGTGAGTTGAACGAAGTCTCCCTGATAATGACGTTTCTTGATCGGCAGTGGGCCATTTGCGACGAATTTTTTGTATCTTTCTTGACGGTCTTATTTCTAATTATAGTAATGAAAAGTAACTTTTATGATTAGATAATTGACCGGCCCGTTGAAGCTAAGTCTGGTCGGCATGCCGAATGGATGCCGAGTCTCTGATTGGATGACAATATGCTTGACAGCTACACGTGTAGTGGTACCTGAGCTAGGCCTAATTCGGCTAGTTGGATTGCGCCGTTCTTGGTAAGTCTCGGGTACGATTGCCTTTGACAGGGACACGTGCAGAATACGAGTACAGGGACAGCATCAGAAAAGATTGCTTACGGAGGATTGCAACAGATGAAAGTAGGATATGGGAGTATGTTGAGTCTTAAAGAGGTGATTCCACTAGGTGCGAATATGGATATAGTTATGTTGTTATCAGAGTGTTCGGAATTCCAGTCCCATTTGAGGTCAAGAATGAAACAACTTGATCAAGTCAATGATGCATTATAGGCCATTGGTTTCCTATGTAAACTTTCTTTGAACTATCAACCCCCTCCATTGTTTTATATCTGATAACCTTGTATTTCTTCGGTAACAGGCTCCCTCGTACTACCCCCATATACAGTCAATGGGATTGTGACCTCAAAAGAATCACACGGTAAATATTCCATTGAAGCCATAATCGTATGTCGATTGTTTTTCTCGACCGCCTCCAACAGATAGACCCCCGTAGGTCCCACATCGATTTCATCATGTATTCCCGACGTTACAAACTCGAACCGCAATTCCCAAGCAAGTGTAATGCCAGAGGTCACTAGCGTCGGTGTAGCAGACACTGGTATTGATGGAGTGAATGAGACACGTTGAGCGAATAGAGTGTTTTCGGAGCAGGTACCGTAAATTCGACGAGTAGCTCGGGATATACTAGTGCTGGACCGTAGTGCAACCATGGGGTTGACCTTCTCACTAGTTTCGAGAGCTCCGTAGAGGTAGTAACAAGGTAAAGCTGCACCTATAAAATCAACTGTCGCAACGACCGTTTCCCCGAGTCTGTGAGCCGGCCTGTTCAGTACAATGACAGCAATGCGTCGACCGCCTCGAGTGATCTCGAAACGGTTCGGACTCTTTTGCAGTTGGAGTTGTTGCTGGCCCGTCATTGTCGAGACACGGTTACTCTGCATGATAGCGAAGTCGATCGCATCTTTGCAAGTATGGTACGGCGGTCTCGTTGCGCTCTGAAACGGTCGTAATCCTTGCGAATATGGCGACGTCGAAAGAAGTAACGGTGATGTGGCTGTGTATGACTCCTGTTGATTATCTCTGGCTAGATCTTGCAGAATCTCATCAATATAGTTCAGAAAATCAGGAGCTCCAGTCCATCTCCGGCCGCCAATGGATTTGTGGACTGCGCGTGTCATGAGAAGGTCTTCTTTCTCAATAACTTGGACGCGAGCTTCATCGCCACGGAGAACATATGGTCGTGTGAGATCATGACCCAGGATTTCTCCGTTCTCTGTGTAAAAAAAGGGGTAAAAAAATAAGTTAAGTCTCAATATTCATCTTTTCGACAGAAACCGGTTTCATAAAGAGGTCTTACTTACCATCAACGCCAGTAAGCACCCTGAATGGTATGCTTATCTTATTCATTTTCTGCACTTCTTTCCCACTACTTGGTCTTTGCGTCCCGATAATCAGGTTATACGAGATTCTAATAGCTTTCCCCTTATGGCTGGCCGGCAAACCCCGAGGCAATGAAAATTTGAAAGAAAACGATTTTTCTTCTCCAGGGTGTAACTGCAAATCCACAAACAGCAATGATTGTGGCGTTGACAGTAACGGTATGGATGATGAGGATGTGACACCCCTCATTTCTCTCAATCCATCCAACTCCCCATTTCCCAATAACCCAGATAAGGATTCTTCAATCTTACCCAATCCAAAACTTCCCCAGAACCCAGCACGTTGCTGCTTTTCTTGAGAATGTCTCGATGGCACATTGACTTCCGTACCCATGACTCCACTTCTCTTCACCTTTTCAAACTGTGCCTGATCAACCAAGGATCCATCGACGCTGAAAGTCCCGCTAATCTGGGCATACCCCATTAGCAATGTTTGCGTCCTTTGCATCCTCAGCCGTCTGTGGATATCCATACTTGCGGATGTAGACATGGATGGTCTCCGGGTATGCGTCACACTGCCATTGTTTGAGAACAGATTCTGACTCGTAGTGTATTGCGTATATTCCGACTCAAGCGTTTCAGATGAGAGATTACTGACTGAATAGAAGTCGGCACTACTTCGTGCGCTCTCGGGCCTGCCACCTCCAATGCCGCCACCACCACCACTACTACTACCGCCAACAACGCTGCCGCTCGTATTGCTGGCGCTGCCCACGCTGATGCCTGTTGTCTCGGAAAAAATTCGGCTGAGGGGAGCGAAGCGTGATGAAGAAGCATTGCTATCGAGAAGTGAGGGTGCACGGGATCGTTGTTGCGAAATTGGACCGCGAGCACTGCTCGTGGGAGATGCTATGGAGGATAAAGATGGTGCGTATGATGGGTTTTCATCACTATTGAAATTCGGGGTGAGTGGGCTATTAACTGCAGAATCACCAGATGCTCCAAGTGGGGATAGTGTAGTTGAGGGTTTGAATTCTGTCGCGACGAAGGACTTTGGTCGCGCTGCTGAAGATGGCGATATGGATTTATGTTGGGAATGCGGTCGGATTGGCAATCGTGGGGAGGTATTGTTGGATACGGATGAATTCGAATTCAATATTAGCGATGGACTTCGGTATGCGCGGGGACCTGTGAATTGAAGCAGCTGAATTAGCAAATACATTCGTTAGGTTAGCAAAACGCAACACAGAACCACCATACTCAAATAGCCGGTCTCTGGATTGAGTCCTGCGTTAGAACCCCTCCGCGGAGGCGGTGCTTGCAGGCTGCGAGACCTATGATGTGACCTCGTATGGTGTTGCAAGGGCGCACCGGCTGAACCCCGATCCGAACCAAACGATATGATTGATAATGACTTTTGGTGTCGGTTCCCATGACTGCCGCTACTAGGTGTTGCAGTAGCAGGCCGACTAGAATGGCCATTCCTTGCCACGCCCTCCTCAGACACTCTAGGTGGGAAAGTGAAGCTATGCTGAGAATGCACCAAGGATGGTCGTCTGCTCTGCTGATGCTGTACCGGATCTAACGGTGATTGTTGCGATGATAGCGGCGTAGGTCGTCGTGAAGCAGATGTAAATGAAGAAAGTGATTGAGCAGATGTAAATCTCCCTTCATTAATGACGCCGTTCGTGTGACTGAGTTCCGGGCCTCGTGCAAGAGGATGCGGCCGTTGTCTCGACAATCCTCCACCTTTACGGAGATGCCCGGTAACCACGTTAGGTTCAGAGTCAACAGGGGCGACATTCATGAAAGTAATGATGCATTCAGCATCGTCGCCAGCGAAGATAGTCTGCTCTTTCCAGCGCACGAAGACTTGTATGTCGGAATGGGGTTGGGAAGGTGGCATTATGCAGGCGAGGTTGAGCTTATTATGAACGAAAATATAGAAGCCAGCTTCCTCTCTCTCCCTCTTTCCTGTCGGCCTGGCTTGGAAGTAAATTGATTCAAAACAAAAGATTGTAAACCGGTTTAAAGCAGCTTCAGGTGGTGGTAGCAGCAGCAGAAGCAGCAGCAGTAGTAGTAAAAGTAGTACTTGACGCATGCAATCCTCGTATGAGCACGGAACAACAAACAACCTTGAACCGTGACAAGAGGGGCAAGAACAGCGTTGTGCTGGTATAAAGAGCGACAAGCCAGCGCCAATAGCAAGCGTAAGCAATAACAGCTAGCAGCATTCCTGAGTCAAGTTGAGAGCTGTTCCAGTTCGTACTGAAATTCCCAGTCGGGGCTGTGGTTGTTGTCCTTCGGTTGTGACCATTGCTCTAGTTCCTCGTGTCTGCCGGAAAGCTCTCAATAGACGAGATAGATAAATTTCATAGCTAACCGGATTGACTGCCCATATACACGGACATGATTAAAGCTCCATAAAATATACTGTGCCTGTCCGTCGTCGTCGATGGACAAGTTAAAATTGGGGAGAAATCGTAGGTTGAAAGTTGGATGCCGTCGTGTAGTCTTGGAGTGGTTGATGGATTTCATTTCCACTATGCGCCGCGGGCGTTGTTTGTTAACCATAAGGGTAGATTTTTGTTGTATCGGGGTTAGGAAATTAATCTGACGGCATATGACGAGATAATATATAAAATGTATTTATCTGTATAAAATATTTTTTTTTAGAAATAGTATCAAGTATTATTGTTTTTCCCTCCCGTGATTTGTTTTTTTTTTCCTTCTTTTTTTACCTTCCTTCACTCAAGAAATCAAGATCACCGAACGATAAAAAGCAATCGAAGCAGGTTAAGGCTCACTCCATGTATGTTATTGAGGTCCATCCCTGTTAACGGCTCCTTTGTCTTTTTTTTTATCCCATTCTAATTTTTTCTTCTTCTTTTCAGATCAATTGAGCCAAGATTGTTCTCGGCATCAGACGCCCCAAATCATCTATATTCATAACAGTTAATCACTATTATCCGGCGGTGTCTGACTCTACGGTCATCTCAATCCCGTGCATTGAGAATACAAGAATTTCATGTACTAATACTTGCGATAAATTATTAGCTGGCTTGCTCCTAGCTATTCCAAGGGTCATTTTTTTGGATCAACCTTGGCTGGGTTGGCAATTGCGAAGAGAGGGCGTTGGGGTGAGAAATTAGACGGAGCCGAGAAGAACGGGACGAAGTGATTGTCATTTCTTGACCTGAAAAAGGCACCGCCAACCTGCTTCCTTCTGCGCTTTGCTGCGCACCGCCATTGGGAAGTTGCGTGGACCGCAGGAACATTGTGTCTCGTCTATCAATTCAGGTGATACCCTCCTGCGCTTTGCTGGTTCGGCCCGTTTGCCAGGGGTTTGCGCGATCGAATGTATGCTGCCAACCGATAGCGTTTTTGATAGCAAGCGTTGGGAGATAGCAAGCGAATACGTTCGCAAAGACGGAGCGCATTCCGGTTAACTCTGACTACAAGACACCACCATGTCTCTCCCAGTCGGCACACCCCAGATTATCGACGAGTCACAAAACGTCGGGGAGTCAGTGCGTATGGGCACTAATACTGGATCCATAGGGGATAATGCACGAGGAAGGGGTCTGCCGGATGGTCCTTCAGCCGAGAGGGGGAAGAATGCTGCCGGAAGTCATCATTCAGGAAAATACGAGTCTCGACCTCCTTATCTATACGTATGGACAATTCCTTGACCTCGCCTGTTGATAGAGAGATCACCGACCTAGCAAAAAAAAACCAGAATGGGGCAGCGCTGCGCATTCTTCCCACTAAGCTGCTGGCTGCCAGTGTCGGTGATGTTTCTCGTGTCTTTGTGCCCAGACTGACAGCCTTCTCCTACTTATCTCATATCTGCTATCCAGGCTATGCTCGCAGGCGGTATTGGCGGAACTACAGGCGACATGTTAATGCACAGTCTTGACACGGTTAAAACACGGCAGCAAGGTGATCCGCATATGCCGCCAAAGTATTCGTCAATGTCCAATTCCTATCGTATGATTTTCAAGGAAGAAGGATTTATGAGGGGTCTCTATTCCGGCGTGACGCCCGCATTCTTGGGATCGTTTCCAGGCACGGTTGTATTTTTTGGGGTGTATGAGTGGACGAAGAGAAACATGCTTGAGAAGGGGGTTAATCCGTCGTTGTCGTACCTGACTAGTGGTAAGCTGCTCATGCCGATTAAAGTGGGAACGGCATCTCCACACAGAGTCAATTAATTGACAGCAGTCTGCTGACCCACGACATTTTCTCCCAGGTTTAATGGCCGACCTTGCCGCTTCAGTAATCTACGTTCCTTCTGAAGTTCTAAAAACCCGCCTGCAATTACAAGGAAGACATAACAATCCATTTTTCAAGTCAGGCTACAACTATCGCTCCACCACCGACGCCTGTCGAACGATCATACGACAGGAAGGTTTCGGTGCCTTGTTCTTCGGTTATAAGGCGACGATCTTCAGGGATCTCCCTTTCTCGGCGTTACAGTTCGCCTTTTACGAAAAGCTGCGCAAGTACGCTATCGAACGAGTTGGGAATAAAGACATCGGACTGCCATTGGAGATCTTGACGGCCACGAGTGCAGGTGGTGCCGCGGGAGTCTTGACTTGTCCGTTGGATGTGGTGAAGACAAGGATTCAAACGCAGTTGAATCCAGAGGTTGCTGAGGGCGCCGGTCCTCGAGCCCACACAGCTCCTTCATCTCAGAGTAGTACACCATCATCAGCATCGCCAGATTACAGTCGATCTAGTGGCTCTTCCTCCACCTCCACCGCAACACATTCCCTGACATTACCACGGGCTGCAAACACAGCGACCTCTCAACTGCGAAATATTTACACGGCTCCTTCCAGCCTAACTCCTAGACCTGCTGCGCCGATTCTCGACACATCCTCCGTTTTGACCGGATTGAAGATACTATATCAGACAGAAGGCATCCTAGGCTGGTTTCGAGGAGTGGGACCACGATTCGTGTGGACGAGTGTTCAAAGTGGGACGATGCTGGTGCTCTATCAGGTCTTACTGAAAAAACTCTGTGCGTTCCAAAAGCGATGGGAAAGCGGTAGAGGCATCATATAGAGCAGGCTGTAGCTCTTCCGTTTATCACACCGAGCCGCCCCGCAAGATCTCTTATTGTCCACCGACCTGACCACACCTCGTCATCGTCATTGTCTTCTTATCTAGTCACATCTACCCCCTTTTCCCCCTCGTGAGTTTACCGCTCACTACCTTGTACCATAGCTCTCCCAATCACACCCGCCACTTTGTACATATATGATTCGAAAAGCCAAAGGACAGCAAGGACAATTGAAATGCACAAGATTGGCTTTTGCGTGCTTTCTTAGTAAATATGCTAGGCATAGTATACAGTCTTACATCTATCAGGAGACGGCAGAGGTTACCCTCCTCCCTCCGCTACGGAATTGGGTAGACGTAACATATGAGACTGCATTCACTTAGAGCAAAGCGCACTCCCTCACTAGACTTAGGGGCCATTATCGACTCACTCAAAGCACTCGTACATCCACACCTCTCCAAGTAAGATTATGCGCTTCGCGAAGCGGAGTAGACGTGACAGCCTTTTGCAATGAGTATCTTCTCTTGAACTTCATTCAGCCAAGTTTGATGCCGATCCGTGAGGAACCCTATTACAATATTGGAATAGAATATCTCGGTTTTGTGCATTAGCAACGGCGATAATGCCAAGTAATATTCTCAATCAAAGCACTGAGTGCATCTCATGCACAGCTTCATGCAACCGGTATCTAAGACGAATATTAAATACTAACACGTAGTCCGCAGTACTCGAATATCTCATCCAGACAAGAAGATCGAAGATAAACTTCCTTCGTCAGGGATCATGGCGACCTTCATGCCTTCAAGGAATATACGCCAGTCACCTGCAGGGCACTTCGGGAAGGCGTAAAAATGCAATCTTGAAACAATGACTGGAAGGTCTTGCATTATGCAACGGAATCGGAATGACCCGGCCAGCCTTCCCCAGGTTGCCACACAAGACATCCGGAGAGTTCCCTTCGTATCAAGAAGACCTATCAGATCAACCTGAATGATCTGCCCTGGTTACATGACTCTTCGCTGGAGAATGGTGCAAACATACACCATCAATCCCTCCCCATTCCATACCCTCCAATCCGCTAGCCCGTATCTGTAGTTGCTGGATTCAGAGATCAAAGCAAGGCCTTCCAACCGGAAGAGAAACGCCTCGTGGCACCAACAAGTCTTAATCTGAGACATGTCAGCGTCGCGACTAGCAGCGGTCAATCAAATGACGCAGCAAGCCCTCTCTCTTCCTTCATGACGCGCCTTATCTCCGTTTCATCGAGAAACCTATAAGCTCGGTAATTCATATGGTCAGAGCAGGATCCTCGGCCACTCATCAATGTGAATGCTGTCGCGTCATTAAGTCGGTTCCGGCGGTTATCCCAAGTAAAGGTCGTAACAACTTCACCTGTATGGAGTAGTTTAGCAAGTGATGCACCGGTCGTATCCTTTTAATGCGGAATATCCACTCACCAATCAACATCACTAAATTGTAATCTCCGTCCTCTGAATCCTGTACTCTTCGCGTGCTGTCTCTGCTCTCGATTCGAAATGGCAGGAGGCATATTCACTCCTCGCTTATCTGCTAAAGAACAATAATCCAACCAGAGGATATAATGGTTAACAAATGCTGTTCCTTCCATCAAGACTTCGAGTGAATGCGATGCCATGTCAGGGTCGAAGGGGATGGGTCAGAGGGGAAGAAGGGGATTGTGACGGTAAAGCAGCCGAAATGGACTATCGGTCCTTCCAAGCCTGCCATTTCTTCCTGGGACATCTTTTCGTCCGATTCGGATTTCCCGACGCAAGGAAGATCTCCACTGGAGAGCCCGGGATGAGCGTCTCAGACGTGACATAGGCAGTAGCAGATGGAGGAGGTGGGGATGGGGTAGCACTTGGGGCAAGTGCGAAAGGGTATCCATTGTTCATACTCCTCGTCATTGCCCTGCGGGAACGACGATATCCATTGGTATTTGTAAGTGGAGCGCAATGGTTTGGGTTGGGGGGTAAAGGGGGCCAGGAAGGGTCAGGGTCATATTCACCGGCTGGGACGGCTTCTCCTGAACCGAGATCAAGATTTAGGACCAGGTTTTTGATGCGTTGCTGTTCTTCGCGTTCAGCGGCTTGTTGATTTTTCAGAGCTAAGGCGAAGGAAGAATCTGAAGGGAGATCAATGGTGCGAGTCTGTATAACAAAGTACAATTCTTCGAGGTAAGTAAAGTTTTTGAAATAGTTTCGATCGTGAAGAACAGAGCTTGACTGACCCGTTGGCGATTCCCTTTCTTCGTCATCAGTGAGAAAGCCATCATACCCGGCTTAGATTTTTGGGCCTGCTTAACCTCAGGTTGTTCATCCAAAGCACTCGGTGTAGCCTCTCTCGTGATGACACCACTACCAGTTGGTGTACCAGTTCCCGTAACCGTTCCAGGAGGTCTCTTCATCGGTAAGGGAACGTCAAAAATAGCTTTCCGTTCAAACTTGCGCGAATCCAACGACTCAGAAACCATTCTCTCAAACGCTTGATCGAAATCAGCTTCCTCTTGCGGATCAACCTCTTCATCCTGTCTTTTCACGTAGATCTCATCCTCGTTCTCGTTCTCGTCATCGTCCTCCTCTTCATCTTCGTCTTCATCGTCAGTGGCTTTCGCGGCACCCATATCTGCAGCCGAAGTTTCATTCTCACCGTCTCCTTCCTCATCATCATCAGAGGCAGCAATCACAGCATCTTCTTCGTCTTCATCATCCTCGGCTTCAGGAATAGGTTCTTCATCTAGCGCATCCTCATCCACATCTGACTCGCTCTCCTCTTGCTCTTCAGCAGGTTGAAGAAGTTCCCCCGTCTGGTAATTCGCCACAATCGCTTCTCTGAACAACCGCGCTGCTTCAGGTAGATCAGTCACAAGCTTCCACTTGGGTCTGACGAGAGCGAATGTGTCATTGACCATGAACTCAATGTCCATAGGTAAAGGGTCCTTAGTCAGGATGTAGTATTGAAAGAAGGTGAGGAAGAAGTCAAGTGTATGTCTGGCGGTTCCACGGTCGATAGAGGTGCCGCATGTATCAAGCAGAGTGCAAACGAGTCGAACACGGAAGAAGTCATCAGGTAGGTCAAAACGACAGAAAGAACCGGGAACGGGATTACCGCCCTCATGGCCAAAGGTGGTGATGTGATAGAGCGTGTCGAAAATGAGAGCCGAGTCGACGAGCTTGTAATTGTACATTTCACCGAGGTACTTCACCTCCGCGACACGTTTCTGATTGAATTTGAAATCGTTGATCTCCAATCCCAGTGTGATGTTTTCCATCAATCCATCAATAATGCCGATGACGAAATCTTGATGGTAACGATTTAGAAAACTGATTAGAACGACCAGCAGATAAATATTTCCATACTTAACCTTCCCAGGCTTTGAAAAGATACGTTCAAGCATCTCCACTACTTCAGGCTCCTCCCAATGCAACTGACGCAGGGTTATCAGGATGTGAGGATAATTCCGCTTGTTCATATCAAGATAGAGAAGCTTCCTCACGTACAGTTCCATCGGCGTACGCTCCTTCTGCTGGATCGCGGGCCGCTGGGGTGGATCGACGAAGTACATTGCATTCTCAAGAATCATTCTCTCTTGTTGTGGTAAGTGTTGTGCTGCCTTCTTCCGACCGAGCGTTTCTAAGAAAGATGACATACGGTAGGAAGTTTCCGGGTTGCGCAAAAGATAACGACCACAATTCTCGAGATAGTTTGCAATGATCTCAATATTCATTCTCGAGAAATCATCAAGACTGACCCTGAAGCAGTGGAAGATGACATGTTCAGGAACGAGGCCGAATTTCGTGAGTTCGGCAAGGTAGCGAATGTTAGTCATGCGGACTTGGCCGAGGAAATCTCTCTGTTTTCGACGCTGAAGACTGCGATATTCATCGTCCAAATGTTGAACTAGTCCCTGAACGATATCAGGGAGGTATTGTCCTAAAGTAGCCACAAGACGTGCGTATAAGGGTAAAAGATCAAATCTGCCTTTGGGGATGACCTGTATAGCTTTGAGAAGACGGTTGCGAGACGCCTTAGAATTGAGGAAGCAGAAATTCAGAGCAAATTCATCAACCTGGTCTTTCGTCTGCAGTTCGGGAAGTTTTGAGAGCAGAGCCTCAACCTGCGCACCAACTGTCTTGTTGACCATGGAGGCGGTAGATGCTGATGCAGATGGGTCGTCTGCAGCGGTTATGTCAGGGGTACTTTCCGCAGAAGCACTAGCGCCACTGCCGCGACGTTTCTTCTCGTCTTTATCTGTGCCAGTTTCGTTTGTGGCAGGTTTTTTCTTCTTGCCCGATTCAAGGAGAATGCTGGGAACCTTTCCCTTCAGATCGACAAGATTTTCATAGAACCGCCTCTCATCCTCATCTTCCCAGATTCCAGGCCCTTCACCCTGACCGCGCAGATACTCCCCAGTTTTGACAACACCGATAGCAGAGGGTTGAGAAGGATCGGAGACTTCATTTTCCTGCAGTTTCGGCATCTCAACGCCGAGGATTTCGCAGAGAATTTGGGTGTTTGCAACAAGCTTGTCGTGGGCTTTGGATTGTTTTTCGAAATTGGATTGACGGTCTTCAAAAATTTCCCCGGATTTGACGTATGCTTCATCATTACGACGGGATTGAGTGGAGAGAGCTTTTTGAGACTTTTGGACGTGGAATTTCATTTTCTCAATGTATTTCAAAAAGAATGTGCGAAAGCGTTGTTGAAGTTTTTCGGGTCCCAGAGGTGCTTCTTGCGTGATATGTGCATCTGCATCTGTGACAGAAGGAGGAGGGGGTGGTGGTGGTGGTGGTGGCGGCGGCGGCGGCGGCCGCTGCTGCTGCTCAGTAGCATCTTTCCTTGCGGCGTCATCGTTACCGGCAGCAGACTTGATACCGAGTATGTCGAAAGCGTAGGATCTGACGAATAAGACAGCCAAGGGTGAATTTGAACAATCGTGGTCATGGCCAAGGAGTTCCTTCAGCACTTCCAGAGGGAAGGGATCAGTTGTTTTCTCTTGATCATTTTTGGGCTGACTTGTAGGTGTTCGTCGAAATGCGGATTGCTCAGCAACTCCCGTCCGACCAGCAACAGCGGCGGTACCCACAGCAGCACCGGCAACAGTAGGACCATCCTTGGAGACTCCTCGAAGAGTGGTAGAATCGTCAGGTTTCTCTGCATCGTCCAGAGTGCGTAGAACACCGACAAGCCATAACTCGGTAACCAGACGTAAAAGATTTCTTTGTCGAGTGAGACGGTCCCGGTCATCGCGATCACGGGCTTCTTGGGTTAAATCTTTCACTGTTGCCTTATCAGACGATGACGAGACGAACCCACGAGCGAGATGCCATGCCAGAGTGCGAGTAAATTCTCGCGGGCCGAAACGTTGATGTAGGGCAGAAGCGATCTCAACGGCAGTGGCAGTTTCACCGGGAGTTTTTAGCTTGCAGAAGCCTTCGTAAGCGGCAGAAATAATTTCAGAGAGGTATTTATGAAGCGACAGCGATTGGATATCAGAGATGAAGGTGGAAGCTGTAGATGCGGTTATGCCTGTCCGTAGACGCTTAATGAAGGTTGTGTTTTTCTTGAGAGAGGAGTCGAGGGAAGGATTCAAGGGAAGGATATCAGAATGGCCAAGCCAGGCGGAATCATTCAAAGAACGGAGATGTCCTGTGATAGGATGATTAGCATGACATCATGAAGGATGAGAAAGGGGGAGGCGTAGACGTAGACGTAATACATACTCTTTCTTGATCGATCCATATCTGGGGGAATCGTATACCTTGATATAAATGCGGAAGATGAGGATGATATCGCGGAGGAGAGAAGGATGCGCGAATAATGGAGTGATGGATGGATGATGAGAGAATCATGGGAATGACAATTACAGTTCGGAATAGCTGACGAGCTGGTTAGTGGTAATGGGTTTTTGTGATGGACGAAGACAATCGATGAAGTAGATGAAGTTGATGAAGTTGAGTTGATGGTGGTGACGTGCTTCTTCCTCTTGGAAAGTGCAGCACAGTGTGGAGAAGGGTTACTGTATAAGTGAGTGACATTGTTATATATGGGAAATTGTATGGTACAACAAGTACCTTCAACAAAAAGACGTGGATGCTGAACAGTTGCCACTTACAAAGCTAGAATGATATGAGTGTCACCATCTTCTTTTCCTCATGAACTGTCTTTCTCTTCCTCTTTTCCCTTCCTATTCCTCTTAGATATTTTTTCACAGTATAATTACCCTCAAGTCCAGCTGCGCATAATGAAAGTCGTATGGGAGAGAGGGTTACTCGATAAAACGACTGGAAATGTTATAAAATTATATCAGTACAATATTAATCAAGGTGGTAGTGTAGAAATACAGTATAAGCAAAAAAAAAACAAACAAATCAGTTGAAGCTTAAGAAATGGAAAAAAAATGAAATCAACTCAAAACATTTACAGTTAATCTTAATCTTAAAAAAAATGAATGAAACGTACAAGAAAATAAAACAATAAAATAAACAGTAAGAAAAATATAAAAAAAACTAAAAAAAAATATAAAAAAATATAAAAAAATAATAAAATAATAAAAACAACAAAAAGTTGAACCACACACAACACCGTCAAAAGTAGTCAAGTCTTGTCTGGTCTGGTCTGGTCAGGTCAAGTCAAGTCAAGCCATACTCTCTCAGAACAAGCATTCTTTTCTATTCGTTTTACTTGTAAACAACTAGGATTAACAAGGAAGAGTTGAAAAAAAAAAAAAAAAAAAAGAGAGAGAGAGAAGCTAGTAAAAGAGATCTATCATTAAAGAGGTTTTTTTATCATTGATATTTTGAAAAAAAAAAAAGAAAGAAAGAAAATCTATCTCTGCATTTATCGTTGATAGATATATACGCCTTTTCATTATGGGTATGATTGAATATTGCGGCTTTTTCCTCATTTTCAATTCTTCTCAAGTTGCGACTCGCGCTGAGAATGTTTATGGATGAATTTTTCATGCTGATTGATTCTTTAATCTAGCTCCAAAGCAGAAAGTTCAAAAGATGGCCCTTGGGGACTTCTTGCAGGATCAGGGTATGTCAAGCGAATGGCGCATGAGGATGTTCTTCTCCTCCAGTCCGGAATAGAAAAATTGGTGACGTTGTTGCTGTTGCTGTTGTTGTTGTTGTTAATATCATTCTCGTTGTTGATGGTGTTGATGGTAATGATGATGGTGGTTTTCGTGGTCGTCGTGGTTGTGGTCGTCGTCGTCGTCGTCGTCGTCGTCGTCGTCGTTATAATCGCGATTCTTCCATCATTGCAGCCTGGTATTGAGCGTCTCGTGAAACACCACGAGTGCTCGCAGAGAAGCGCATAAGAGCACTTATGCGGGAATCAAACCATTGCCCAGTCATAGCATTATGATGGAAGAATTTACCGCACAATGGTGGTCTTGATGGAGGTGACCTTTTCACTGACTTTTACATTCAGACTTCGGCTCATGGGCTGATGAGATGGATGAACTCCCCATGCCTCGTAAGTCATCTCATGTCACTGTCTCCTCTTCTTCCCTCAGAAATTGAGATTCTTCTCGTGCTAACAATCTTCTCTAGCTGGTATGTTCTGATCTGAAAATGGAACCATGAATGAATATATTCATTTTTTCGACTCTCTACCCCTCATTCAGCATCAGTCTAATTGTTGTTGTCATCTTTTTATTCGTTTTTTAACAGCCTCCGAACCGCCTCGCATGTACGATGGCCAGCGTCGTGCTTTTGGCACTTCCAGCTTTGAGGGTACATACAGTCCATCATACTCCTCTTGTCATTGTTTGTCAATCCTTTCTGATTACATTCCTCTCTCTCAGACCGCGGATATACTCCCCGCGAATCTCTTCCTCTTCCTACCTCTCCTCCTTACACCGCTCATATCGGAAACCTCTCCTTCGAGTCCACCCCTACCGACGTTGAGACCTTTTTCGCCGAATGCGGTACTACCAGCGTCCGCGTCGTCGACGACAGATTGACCGGTGCCTCCAAAGGTTTTGGTTACGTTGAATTCCGCGACCTCGACGGTTTGAAGAAAGCTCTTACCCTTAGCGGTTCATCCCTGCAGGGTCGTGCCGTTAGAGTCAGTGTTGCTGAACCACGTACGTCATCTACATTTTCATCCTCTTCTCGTTCTGCCTCTTCGGCTTCCCCTTACCATCGTTCCCATTTCTCTTCCCCTCCTGGACGGTTTCGTGTTACTACCGCTGCCGGTGCCGGTGCTGCTGCTGCTGTTGCTGCTGCTGTTGCTCGTGGACATGGACAACGAGAAACATCTCCTGGACTCATCTCTTCCCGGACCAATTCTCATGATATCACCCTTCCCACCCCCATATCTCGCTCGGAATTTGGACTTAAATTAACTGTCTCACCAACATCAACAGCCAAGGAACGTGAACCCGCTCGTGAGTTCGATTGGACCCGCAAAGGTCCTCTTCCCGACGCCCCCAACCCCCGAGGTGGTGATTCCTTCCGAGATACGCCACGTCGCAGACACAACGATACTTTTGACCCAGCACTCGGCGGTGCAGTTTCGTCCTCTGGTCCCGCCGCTCGCGACTTCAGTTGGGAACGTAAAGGTCCATTGAGTCCCGCTTCCCCTTCCGCTGGTGGTGCTGCCAGTTTTCGCGATGGTGGGCGCCCGCGTAACGTTGACGGTGGACCCGGTTTTAGGCGGCAGAGTCCTGCTGCTGCAGCTGCTATGTGGGGTGAAGCTAGATCCAGAGATACCTCGCGACCTGCTGGTGCTCCTGCCCCGCCACAGCCTACTGCTGCCGATATGGATAACAAGTGGCGCGCGAGGATGATGCCTGATGCCCCTGCGCCTGCCGCTGCACCTGAACAACCTACACTCGCTGTTAGACCGAAGTTGAATCTGCAGAAGAGAACTGTTCCGGTGTCAGAGGCCCTTGCTCCCGCTGCAGAAACGGCTTCTAGCGACTCGAAATCGAATCCGTTCGGAGCGGCGAAGCCAATTGATACCGCTGCTCGTGAGAAGCAGATTGAGGAGAAGCGTCTTGCTGCTGCTGCTGCCAAGAAGGAAGCTGAGGAGAAGGCCAAGGAGGAGAAGGAGAAGGCCAAGGCTGCTGCCGCTGCTGCTATTGAGGCTGAGGCTGCTGCTAAGAAGGACGCGGAAGAAGCTGCTAAGAAGCAGGCCGAGGAACTTTCTGCCTCTATCGCTGCTTCTGACGCTGATGCCGATGCTGCTGCTGCTACTGCTGCTGTTGCTGCTGCTGCTGCTGCCACTAAGGAGGAGTTAGTTGCTGAGGAGAAGGTTGTTGGGGAGAAGAAGGATGTCCTCGCTGAGGAAGTGAAGACAGAGACGACAACAACGACAACATCGACAGCAGCACCTTCTACAACAACGCCCACATCGTCTCAACAGCCACAACAACAGCAACAACAGCAACCACCAGCAGCTCCTACTCCAAAATCAGCTACGGTAGACAACTGGAGAAGTGGTCCCCGTACAGACGGTGATTCTCACCCCCACCGTGGCGGTCGCGGAGGTCGTGGAGGTCGTGGTTCCCATCGTGGTGCTCGTCGTCATGATGGTGAACATCGTGAACCTCGCGAGCCCCGCGAGCCCCGTGAGCCGCGTGAGCCTCGTGCTCAGGCACCTCCTGCTCAACCTGTTGTCGACGAGGAAGGATGGAGTACTGTTGGTCCTGCGAAGAAAGGAGGAAGGAGAAATCGGTGGAGTCATCATCCACAGCAGCAGCAGTAAAAGGGAACGGTTCGTGTGTGATTGAAGCGATGATGCATGCGAAAGACTTTGTTGAGAAGAAGGTGAGATTATGGGGAGAGCAATAAAAGTATGATAGACGTGTCGCAATGGGAAAAACGGGGGGAAATGTTGATATTGAAGATAGGAGACCTGGGTACCGGATTGTTGGTCTGCTTAATTCTCGCCCAATTTCTCGCCTCCTTATTCCTTCGATCCTCTTCTTTCTTCACGCGCATCACGCTCGCATATATGCGCGACTGATTTTGATTTTCTATTCTGTGCTGCCTAAGCCATTCGGTATATACGTTCCTGCAGTGCGGACGGTTACGAATGCTGTTTATCAGCTAACTTCTCTTGAGTGCGGCATCTCATTCGA
>JAGYHZ010000068.1:0-19874 GCA_024244195.1 Ascosphaera aggregata | reverse complement strand
CTCCTTTTTGCGCAACAGTTTGGGCAATGTCCTGATTCATCTTCATGCTAAGAATTGTATGAGAATGAACTGATTGCCCCCCTATATCGCGGTCCGATAACCACGGTGGTGGCATCTGATCCAACTTTGAATTTTTCCAGGAGTATGTGACAGGCATTATGTGGCCCAATTCTGAGCATCGTATCATTCCGCTGCAATTATCATTGGAGTCCATCACTGATACTTAGGTGCTCTGGCAGAAAGTTGGCTGTGTGCAGCAAACAATCAAGGGAATGAATACGTTTACAACGGTGACAGGCCAGAGTACCGATCGTCGTCTTGGCTAATTCTGGCCAATTTATCGACAAACCTCAGAGGGAGCACCCATGGCTCGGGTACCGCTTGACATCAAGCCCTTTGAGCGGAAGGGATGTGTGGTTCGAATAATCAACGCTCAACAAGCTCACGACATGCTCAGCTCTACGCTGACAGTGAATTTTTGTACATGACCGTTATGATACTACGAGAAAAACGGGGCAGCTCACGTATGTCACATTACGGCCGTGAAGTATATTTCCTAGATTCTCACCGAGACAAGAACTAAATAACAAGCAGACTCGGTGTTGAAACCGTAACTTGGCGTACGGTGTGTGTGGGGCTCACAAATCACCGTGTGATCCCCTCAGGGTCTAAGGGAATGGGGCGGGTTGTTGAACCCTTTATGCGCATATTTTATGGACCGGCTCACACTCGTTATGGAAAGCCAAACCCATTCACACATATCGTATCCGAAGCGAGGGCGAAATCTCCGAGAGACACGGCTGATACGCCGATCCTTTCTGTTCAACACATCATACATACTTTCCGCGGTGGGTCAGTCAGACTGCGGCTCATGAAACCTGAGCAAAGCTTGTGAATTCGCGCGAGTTTATTGGGATAGCATTGATGTAGCTGTTCGCAAAAATCCCTTCAATAGCCAGGCTGCGCTCATTACAACATGAATTAAGTTTTCGCGGGACACATGGCAGGATTCCATGTCCTTTTCACATGTACTTTCCCTGCGCGCATACATCACTTACCGTTCCTGAGGAGAAACCAAGCTCAGCCGTCTGCTGGATGCTCTACGGTCATTGATACGTCAAAAAATCCTAGTGTGCATTTGATGGCGAAAAGGCCACTCACGAAGTGGCTTCTGTTGGCTGGAGACGTTTGAGAGTCAGAAAAAAACTCAGATGAGAACATCCATCGCCTATATCGTGATGGGCGACCTTGTCTTCCATCCTTGATAACTTCACTCAGCAAACTCGAAACTCAAAATAAAAAAAAAAGACGCTGAATATAAGGTCGGCCGCCCGACTATTAATACGTGAAAATTCTGCATGCGTGTGTGCAGTAAGATGCAATGCAGATATTGACCGAAGTCTCGGGGCAGTCCACGATGCGTCCGCACGGCAATACTCTCAGCGAGATCATCTACTCGAGACCGCTCCGGAATTCCAATAAGGCCAGACATGTAGCACGTACTGACACCGGGAGCTGATACTACTTTTATAGGTTTTCTCATTAGCCGAGAATGTTATTGCAAGCATCTAGATAGAGGAAAGCATCTAAAGTCGTCAGAGACGATAACAGGATAACCAAGAGAGAAGAACAAACCGAAAAGCCAGAGAGTGTAAGAAAAGGATGAAGGGCAGAACAGCGGATATTTCAGTGATAAGCAAGACTGCAGAGACGTGGGTTGTAGAGGTCAGAACGAAGCTTCTCAATGCAATGTCAAAATATAAATACGGCATATGATGAAGATAGCATCTTCGCAAGAAACGCGGCAATGTATGATGAGGTAGCCCGTTCATCGCAACTTGAGAGGCGTGTAGGAAATCACAGGTTTCGGACACGGCCGTTCCAGGGGTACGCAAGGGTCAGGTATCATATAGGTGCACGACTCTGCTCATCGCATTTTTTTCGTAGTGATGACGGGGCTAGAGTTTGAATTTTCAAATGCAAAAACGATAATCAAGTTCCAAGGTGAGAAGCATGCACCAAACCAACCGAATGATATATGTAATATGAGACAGGGAAACAGAAAAAGGAAAGCGCGGATCAAAGGAACAAAGGAAAAAAAGGGGAAGCACAAATGCAACTGGAACAAATTTAAGTAATCCGAACGTTAAAAGACTTGAAAAACGAAAAAAAAATGTATCAAGTTTTTATCAAAAGTAGAAAATATGGCGTCAAGATGACGTCCTTATCTTCGTGCGTATTGCTGATTGGGCTTATATCCCTCCAAGAAGCTGGAAGAGCTTATAGTCGTTGGCATCGACGTGCCCCTCAATCTGACTCGCAGTTGAGATCTCCGAGGGTTGCAATTGGGGTACAAGAAGGATGGTAGAAGAATGCAGATGATCGTATCCCGAGAAACGTACGCCAAGGCACACAAAGCCTCATTTCTGTAGCCTTTTCAGGAGCTTTTTGTGAACAATGTCTTTGATTGCCACGATAGAAAAGACCGCGCTTTTTGTAAAAGGAGAGTCAAACTGTATAAGGAGAAAAGACTCAAGAATGCCAAGATTCAAGTGGTGTTGTAGGAAGAGAGAAATATAGGAGAATGGGGAATCACCCCAAGTCAAACTTGCGGTCAATGTAACGCAGCATTTCGTGAGTGAGCAAAATGAGATCGGAATGGTGTTAACAAATGTTCAAAGCTCTGGAACCATTCAGCGGCAAGGCGCTTAACCTTGAATTGCAGTCTGCGGAGAAGATGAGTTGGACAGTAGAGGCCTCGGCAATGCAAAGGGCAACACCATATTATTGGGATGTTCATCGCCGAAAATTGAGGCAAACGAAGGTGAGTGGGCAGCAGATGCTGTCAAAGGAGGCGACGGGGTTGCATTGGGAGAGAAAGGAGAAGGAGTGCGAGAGATTGGAGAAACACCGCGATTGGCGTAGACGGGAGAGGCTGCCCTAAGGGGGTGGAGAGATGTAGATGGTGACCCACCTCTGGAAGCTGCCACCGTGGACGAAGCAGGGTTGGTCGACATAGATTTTGAAATCCACAGATTGTTCAGATAGGGAGAAACAGGCATCGCGGGCCCAGACCCCACGCCTAAGTCGCTTGCGCGGTGTTGACTGCCCCTGGGAGCCGCAGGGGTGTCTGTCGCTTGGCTCGTAGACGTTGGCTTTTGGGAGCCGTAAAAGCAGTACCGGTCAACCAACTCTTTGTAAAGCGCAGACTGATGATAAGGCTTGTCATTCTCAATCGAGCTGGCAGACGTCTCCTTCGTATTTTGTTCCGAAATTGTTTGCCCGTTTCTTGTTTCACTTGTGTCAAAGACTAACGAAGGCATCGTGAGACTACTGCCGTTATTGTCGGCTGTCTCCTGCTTATCGTTGGTTGCTGGTTGCATAGCTGCTGACAAAGATGCACCGAAATCGTATCTCGAGGCAAAGGCCTTTGCAGTACCTCTTCGGGCAGGACCGGCTGTCACTTCGTCATCGCTGGCATCACCAGTTGTCCTTGTCTCCAGTTTGATGGAACGCTCTGGGACAGGAGGAGATAACGTACCCGAGCTGCTAGGTGATATGAGACCTTCAATGGCATCGACATGTACGGTCTTCCGCTCGGAAGACTCAAAGCTGTAGGTCTTCAAGAACAAGGGAGATGGTTTTGAACAATGTGGAGCCGTGGCACTCGTCTTCGTCGCACCGTTTGAGTTGTTTGTGGAATTCAAGTCCGTCGTGGAAAAATCTGACCATCCTGGGGGTGTTGAGGTCGAGCTGGCGGAAGAAGAGACGGAACGCTTACTTCTTGGTGCACCAATACTATGTCGCTCCGCTTGAAGACGTTCGCCATGTTTGTTGTAGCGGCGTGTGAAGTTGATGTTGTAATTCATGCGATTGTTGTTATCCCAGTGCTCCTCTCCGCCGACACAGTAACGGATACAGACGAACAGTTGTCGAGATTGCAAATTAGCTTGGTCTGCCAGTGAGATACTGAAGTCAAACCTGTCATACTCGACACCATTACACGTTTGTTTCTTCTTTCGACGGACATCTGGATTGTACTCAGCAACAACCTCAGATGTGGTCTTCCAGTAGTCAAACGTAAATCGGGCAACGACAGACTTGTGATACGCCAGGTTAGCCACAGAGACAACTCCAACAAGGGTTTTATTATCGGGCGTCAAAAAGATGCGATCCAGTCGAACAACCATATCCTTTCTTCCTTCCGGGTAAGCAGGAAAATTTGCAATCCTAGCGTCCCACTCGAACCCAGGTTGGAGTCGTGTGGGTGGCTCTGCCTTATCACTGTCATCGTCGCTGCGATTTTCCGAGCCGAAGGGGAACTCAGAATCGCCGTCGTAGTAATCGACAGGAGACGTGTCAGCACTAACAGCGGTAGGCTTATCGACTTGCAAAAAGTGTCTGATGTGCTCCAGATTGGCGTCAAAATGTACAGCCTTGATGTAGGTTGGCGTACCGGGCACGCTAGCGGGCCGCTTCTTTGCACGCAATGCAGGGCGTACCAGTTCCCCCGACTTCTTCCTGACCATTTTAGTTATTTTTGTATCACATTCCGTATCACTTTCCTCGGGTGTCTGTGGGGCTGTCCCCGAACTTCGAAGACATGATTTGAGGAGCCGGTTAGCCTGTGGAGATTCTGGAGGAGATTGAGGCACGACACAACGTGTGCCCAATCTTTCCCTCACAGCTGCAGAAAATTCAAGGCCTGTGGGCGTAGGAGATGAGATTTCTGGGGATTTCACACCCGTGGAATCTCTGTCATCTTCTTCACTCGAGTTATTCCTTGAGTCTGTTGGTGAAAGTATAGCGCCAACCGGGATACCACCTTGGGCAACATGATCATCATGTCCTGGGGCAGGCTTCCATGGGTATGTAAATCGCTTTCCACGCTCAGCTGTTATTGCTCGAAATGATTCCGGCCCGCCAACAGGGAGGGGAATGTTTAAGCTTGGACTCCTTCGATGGCGCGATGGAGAGGGCTCTTGCATTGTTGGCACAGACGGTTCAGAATTATGACGCCCGTAGCGGAATGCTGCGGAGCGGGAAAAAGTGGTGGATAAAGTTGAAGGAGGAATGTAGGGCATGCGGACGGTTGTGCTTTCCCGATTGAAGACTCTTTCAAATCAGAAAGATTCAGTATTGACCAAGAGTCGGTATTGATAGATGGTTTGTCAACCAATCCGTCCCGCACTGGACCTTTATATGAACGGTATCAAGTAAAGCCTTGCACCGTATGAGCTCAATAATATATGCTGTTATCAAACTTGTCAGCCTTGTATTGTCCAAGATAAGAAAACAGACGATGATATACACAAGTCACAATGAAATGAGGAGGAATATAGACAACAATCCAAGCAAAGAAATGGGTGGGCTGGGAGGACAAGAGATGCCGCGATGCAAGTACCCCTTCGAGGGATTCTTGTAGGGTAAGGAAAGGGTAAGGCAGGATAGAGTCTCGATATGGTGCCACGATCTATATAGTCAAAAAAGAGACACAAGCCGTCCAGCGGTCTGAGCGTCGCCAACCCAGGCCACTGGATGCCGGAGTATTGCATATTATATGCGCTGAAATTTCAGTGTCTCTTGCGTAACAAGAGGGAAGTGCACTCTGACCGTGTCACAACTCAGGAGGCAAGACTGTGTGACAAGGCACTCTGTGTACAGTCTCCGCAGTCTTCCTTGGAATGACTGCGTGGATTGCTATCATACGCTGCAACGTAGGATGGAAATGATGGACGCATGGTCGGAAATTTTAAAGAGAGATGCATCAGAAGGTTGATGGGAGTAAGGCCATACCTGTTATATTCTCAACCCTTAGTCTTCAGCAGGCAGAGAGGACAATCCTAATTCTCTCCCTTTTCGTCGGTTTAATGATAATATGACCAAGCAGGAATGCTATGATAGAGAGAGGTCACTATTGGGTCTGTTCACCGTAAACCCTATTAGGAAAATCTGATCAAGAAACAAGCAATGTATGAGAATTTGATGATATCCCATGTAGTGATATGTCGTCTGGAAAAAAAAAACCTTTAAGAATGAGAAGAAAGCGAAGCAGCAGGTCGAATATGTAAAGGGTTAAACCTGAGGACAGAAGAGAGAAGATGTGCAGGGTGCAGAGTGCATACTGATCTGCAAGTGGACAACCCATCAACTCAAATGCGTCTGTATTTGCAGACTGACAGTACCGGGGCGAATTTCTTCTGAGTCTAGATCAAGGACTGCCGGGTACATATAGATGACTCAGCTCAAATAATAGGAGTTGCGAGCCATGGATGGCTTGATGTTGAGACGTGACTTCTTGTCTTGATCACTCCACCTTCGAGACGTGGTTCTGGAGGGGTGCTAGTGATGGTAAAGCGAGATCGAGCAAGACTTTCAAGCAAACAAATCTTGATAAAGACCAGTGCTCAGTCTCGTCAGGCGTTGTCCAGGTTGGAGAAGAAATCCCTCTTTTCCTCTTTCTGGGAGATAATTCCAATCCGCGCAGCGTCACCTTTTTAGATGTTGCCATGCTGTAAAGTTTTATATCGACCACGACAGTGAGTGCATATCACGGACAGACTAGACTGTAAATTGATGCCTTATACCGTCAAGGGCAAGTCAAGGCGGGTGCTGCCTTGCTATGTTTCCTCTAGAATCGGTTCCATATTTTGCCTTGTTTTTCCTAGTTTCACTTTTCTATTTCTTGCTATTCCCCGCTCAGAACCATCGTGTCATTTTGTAAGTCTTGCGGTATAGTCTGCTGAAAATCCATCCAAGGCACAGAAATACTTCGCCACAAGTACATTACGAAGTGCCCCAAAGGGGCAACGTTCGTCCATCGTCATCAAAAAACTTCGGATTGCTCCGGTTGTAGTCCAGTCGATGCCCAGTAAAAACATCTCAACTACTCTCTCGTCGCTCCGAACGCACGGTCCCAGCACGGGCCGAGATATGCATATTCGACATGGTAAACGCGACAGTTGTGGCGATAAGCATGTCAAGGGGAAAGAACCTCAACAAAGCGAGTTCCGACATCTGGGCCACCCGGAGCATCGATTGATATACAGCAATGAATCGAGAGGATGATGCGAGTTTCCATTTGAAATTATGTCTTCTGTTGTCTCGGATCAATATCCTTCGAGGCTGTTCCCCATTATTCCACCGATAATACTTCGGTTGTTTAGATCTCAAAATCCTTTGTACTTGTTGCAATATCCTAGGAATGTACCTTGGGACTTCCTGTACCGCTAACGATGAACTGTTGAACAGTGGCATTGGGGCACAGGAAGCCCGCAATTGTTCTTGGATTCTTGTATTGAGAATATTATAGAAGTAGTGTCTTACTGCCGATTCTTCAGAATTGTCCGCGCAAGTTTAAAAGGGTGGTGAATCCTTCCGCAACAGGGTCATCGTCCTTTCGTCCACGGATTTCCGCCAGTTGTTGAAAAACAGTTTTGACGCTCGGGATGTACGATCAATCCTAAATTTTTGAGTTTCTGCAATCTAGCATGAAGGGCAGACGTTCGCATGCTTGGCGTCATACGGCCATGAAGCCTTAAATTTGGCTTTTCCACTCCACACGGTGCGCCGGCCCACATAGCCTATACACAACCACAAAGCAAAATGTCGTGTAAGGCTCGAATATCATGTATGGAGCCAGCCGTCAGCGGGGACGCGGAAGCAAGTTTTGTGTACTGGGAAAGTCAGCTTCACTTCTGGTTCCCGCTGCTTGAGCAGCTGAGCTTGCGATCACGTTCAATTTCTCTAATAGTCGCACTGTGATTGCTTGCTTGAGCTTGTTTTTTCCACCCTTCCGCTGGCGTCATTCCTCTCAAATCAACCTTCTGGAAGCCCTTCAGTCCTTGCCAACGTGCGTAGTAGGGCGATAGCTTTTATCGACCTAATTTAGAAAGATTGCCGTTAGTTCTCCTTCTTTCTTTCCTTCTTCCTAAGGCCAAAACCAACGGGTCCATCTTTTCGATCTCAAAACTCATCCCGCATACATTATACGAGGCAGAATTCAGGACATCCACGGTATCATACGGTGTCGCCTTTCCAATCTGCCATCCACGGGGGCTGTTTTTATTTTCCTTTATTGCGCAGAGTAGGATTCCATCGGTAAGGGCTACTGTGGGGTCTTCAGGAGAAAACTGGCCTGACCTCCGTCAGGCAGGGCATCAAACTGGTTTGCCCCATCCAAAATCATGCGGCGTTCACACTAAGGCAGGAGACAAGGGACATGCCAATAGACATGCATTATCGTGGTTCCAGGCCTGGTCAAGGCAATTGCCATCTACTTCAAGGGCGCCGCATAATGCAACCTTCAATATCCTATACGACGTCTTGTGTTGACATTGACATTCCGTTGCACGCAGCCATTCATCAAAGTTGTGCTGACATGCTGCAATCAAAGAGACTCATCTCGCCCACTAACTCCCACTAGCTAGCTGCCTTAGTCGGACTGTGATGCATCACGCCACAAGGACTTCCTGCCCATGTCAGGCCAGATTTGGAGGGAATAGTAGTCGTAAACTTCCGATGTCATAGTCATCACCCCACGCTCGGACTCTCAACGGCCACAATAACACAAAAGCGGGCAATCACGTATTTTAGGTAGGTTGTGGGAAGGAGCTCTCGATGATCACGACGAAGACGATCGAATGGCTGTTCGTGAAATGTGTTAAGACTCTCTGGCCTGGCTTCTTGGTTTCAGGATGCATCCAGACTCACCATTTTGGCAATGAAGCACGGGCAATACTGCAAGGCCGCAGGCACAGGACAGCATCAGAAGGAGCTTCTCCCGGGGAAGGCTTGAGGTTTGTAGGAACCGATCCAGTGAACGGGCCGCTCCCGCCGTCGCCGTCTATACCAGAGCCAATCCATACATTAGCTACCACGGCTGTCTCCATTGGCATTGCTCGTGCCATTCTCATTGCAATTGTAATTGCAGTCTAAACACGGGTCTTCATGGTGCCTTACACGACCTTGCCATTCTGTACATATGTACATACACACATATACATGCATCGCCACTTACATGCCTAGGAGACCTCTCACACCACATTGGGTGTGTAGTGGCAGAAGCTATCTACGCATGATGCATAGAATAAATTTCTTTGGTTGGCCATTAATGAGACGTGTGGAACTCCCCTAGATTCAACATTCTCAGACCGGACCGATGGATATGAGGTCCATGCATGCTGTCTCGGAACGCGAAAAGAGAGCGAGAAAGAGAAAAGGACGAAGAGATTGTGGGATAGCGGGAAAAGCATGAACGACAGGCGCCGAATCAAGGGCGATCCTGATAGCCGGGCTGACGCCATGTTCGTGCACGGTTTGCCTCCGACAAATCAAGCCTTCCCAGTCCCTAGAAGTCGCGAAAGCAAGTTTCGTTCATCGTATACTATTATCCACGACCTCCAAACAAGCATCTACGCTCATAGCGGAATGTCCTTCTCGTTGACCCAAGCTCAGAGTTTGCTAACGCGCAATGGTCGAGACTTCACCTCCGCGCACCAGATCTCCTGACCTACATACCACACCGTACTTACTTAGATAATGATATACTGGCATAGATGATGGGGAGAAATACGGGTGTCTGGGGACCCCACAGTACCACAGAATTTGGCATTTGGCCTCTTACCACGGATGAATCCTTTTACGAAAGAGACTGCGTCATGATTGACGGTGACCCATGGGCAAAAACTCTGCCCGGATCCTGCCAGTGCAATATCAGAATGACCGTCCGCGCCCGAGTCTGGTCTACCATCGGTTTGCGCGACGTCAGGCTGTCTCGTGTCAGAGTTCATAAATGCAATATCCCCTCTTTCATAGTCCCCATATCTCTACCAAATTCTGTAATTTCACCACCATTTGAGAAATGTTCTTCTCAGGTGGTCATGTTGGAACATCTCATGCCAAGTAAATCATGAGTTTCTCGAGTTCTTCACTGGACCACGCGAGTACCAAAGGCCAGAAAAAGCTTCAAATCAATGCAGTGGACTGACTGGCTATACTACTTGCTGGAACATACCTCAGTGTCTCTCTTCCTGACACTGGTTGATTCTGGTCCATGAGCCGTTTGAAGCTTGTCCGACTAGAGTGATATATGCTGTCTGCTGCATGTTGTGACTTGGATACCACGCTGCATTTAGGTGCAGGGACAACGCACTCGTTTCTCGAGTGCACTTAACCGTTATGGCGTCCACAAGTCGATATTTGATAAGTCTTGTGGGAAATTCCTTACGCTAGTGGCAGGAATATTGATGCGGCACAGATGTATCGCCTTCCATGCGCAAGGGGTCGGTTTCTCCGACGTTGGCAGGCGTGGCATGTTGTTGAGGGGTCTACGACCACAGCCATGTCATCGTGCCGACTCCTTGAGACGTTAAGTGAGATTATAATGTCGTACTAGGCATGTGTTGGAAGCAAGACTGGGTGGCAAGACCTTGAGACTTCCGTCTCGTCGATGAAGTGAGGAAATGCTCATTTTGATCCTGGTATCTGATAGTAGGACATCCCCAACTACAAGGGTGTCTCGAAGCTGCACCACTAGCCAGATTTCTCAGAGCCTTCATGCGAACATGGAATTAGGCCTGGAACATAAGCAAAAGTCTTTCCAATGGATAGGGGAGAAATTGCAATGTGTCGCCTGAATCACAGCGCACCGCAACCTTCAGTTGTCGATGTTCCATTTTGTTACCCCAATGCGAATCGTCAGTTGGAAACACACATCGTAGTTGTTCCATTTGCAAGCTCGTTTTCAAAAGCAGTATTCCGCATGAAGCACAAATTGCAACCCGGTCACACAGGTATTGAAATCATCGTCAGGACGTTTGGGTTTTCCCCAACTTACAAGGTATAGCTAGCGGCTCTGCTGCAATGGACGATTCCTCTCCACCGTACCCTTGACATTCGTGGACCGGCAAATCAATCGTTCATTTAGACACTGATCGAAAGTAATAGCAGCAGTTTAATTGCTGAACCTCTCGACAATCATAGACACCGTGCATCGGCTACATTTGCCATTCCTTACGACAGTAAGTACAGTAACTCACGGATGTCAGACTGCCGTAATCGCTCCGGTTAGTCAACTTACTAGCTTAATTAGCTTGAATCCGCTGAATTCTCTCTGGAGGTCAATCTTCCCGAGCATCATCCCTGAGGTTATAACGTTTGTGGACTGTCTGCCTTATGTCACCTTCGCTAGATTTACTTCTAGAGCCATCTTCTCTTTATCTCTCCTATGGGGGACTTTTAATAAAATCTCCGGTGTCGATTCACCGCTCAGCGAGTATTACACGAAGGCTGTAAAGGACGGTTATAGCATGCTGTTGAAGGCCTTTTCATCGCCAGCTCCGGAATAGAAGGGTTTGTTTAAGCGCGGAGAAAGGAAGCTATAGCTGACGAGGCTTTTCAGTTTGAAACTGACAGGCAATCATATCAAGATAACAATGCTAAAGGCCCTCAATTGTACCAGCAACCTTCCGTCGGAGCGAAAACAATTGGGAAATTCGATACCACTAGTTCAGGAAACATTGTTGGTGACGAGTCTTGCCGATGGCTGCGAGGCAGAAACTCTGCCTCAGGTACATGACATTTCCTTCCTTTGCCTTGCTGCTTCGCAAATATTCAGCGCAGGCGCAATTGCTAAGTACCAACCAATGAGCTTCAATTCCAAAGCCGGTGACTTCGGTTGCAAGGTCTGGTACGTTGCCAGCGGCGAGATAAGGACATCAGATGGTTTCACGCAATTCATTGGCAGCTGCATCCTTTGATGACTTACGCACCTTCAGGCGGACATGCAGAAAATGGGGCAGTTAGAGAGCTGTGCATTGGCGTATGCCTACAGCGCCCTGCTCTATCGTACAGCAGGGGGTTCTTCATGGCTTACCAACCCCCATACCGTGTTGAATGCACCCAAGGAGACAGACGAGAGTTGATGGCAGTGCAATCGCTACTAGCGCAGCTAGTTGAGTAAGTGAGTTTTTGGGGTTCGTCAATAATAATGGACTTCCTACACGAGTTCCCCCAGTGGACCCAGCAAGGTGCTTCATGACTCAGGTTACAGCAGAATTGCTGGCAGCTCGCACGTCCGCTGCAGAGGCCAACACCTGATCTGGGGTAAGGAATACGAAAGAATGATCATTGTGGTTCTAACAGCAATAAGCTCAATGGTTACCCACGCGTGTCCTGCTTGTGACTGGATGTCAATGACATGGCTTGCTATCATAGACCATCTTAAGGGCTTCTGTTTGTTCCAACAACACTAGAGAAACAAAACGTCATATTTGCTGCGTGGAGTGAACAGCTACGATAGCATCGGCACACGGTGGAGAAAGACGGGCATGTTTCTGAAGAACGTTATTTCCGGGAGATCTGTGATGGAAATTAAAAGTGTGTGCTGGATAAGGAATTTAGAGAAATTTCGCGGCAGATCCAATGACATCGAGGGCAGGTCTCATACGTCAGGCACTATTATTGACCAGTCTTGAAGATTCCTGCGGGATAAACTTGGCGTGGTGGTTACGGCTCACCCCTTACGGCATGGCCGTGCCACCGTTTCCTGACCTAGTTGTTGCCATTTTTGGCACGGTGATGAAATCAGCATCCCTAAAGGTCCCTCATCATCGTAGAAGATGATGTAGGAGCGTCAACACTTCACATGCTTTAGCGACACGACAAGGGACTTGTACCTTTGAATGGTAGACTGCGATTGCCGGGCGCTTGATGGGACTCTTGAGCCCGGTATGGTCGTTACCAGAACTCGATTCGGGTGCGTAGCAGGCGTGTTCGTGATGTATTGGCTTCCCTAATGCACATGACCACCTCAGCTATGTATTCTGAAGTAGCTCAATGTTGAGACCCAAAGGCAGGCATGTATGACCTTGTTTGCCAGACTGCTATTCTGTACCGACCTCCTCAATCATAGGTTAGTGCGATATCTTGCATGTTATGTCAATATTGATGTATAACACACTCATTTGAATTCCGTCAATTGGGACCTAGCTCAAAGATCTGCTTCTAAACCCGATATGGACCTGGCTGACAGTGGTATTATCTATATTGCAATGGGCCTCTAACTAGACGTGGCCGTGGTCACAGGCCTATCAAAGAGAATGCAACGACGTCCATTCTTTCTAAGTGACATACGGCCGGAACGCGAGTCCCTTAACCAATATTTAAAACCGATGATGTTGCATTGCCCTGAATCTGGCATTGGGCACGCTGAATGTGGTGATTCATCTAAGAGGAGACAACCGCGGGACTCGTAACCCCTATCCTGTCCTGTGAGATGCGGATCTTCTGATCGATGACGACAGCATCATTGCATTTCGCAAGTACACGAGTTGGTTTGTTTTAGATTAGTATACAATTATCAGGCAAGGGGAGCAAGGAATTTACATTTTCCGAGAAATAACTAACCTTCAATGGTAAACAAGGGGCGCGCGATATGTCCACGCTGCAAGTTCACGTAGACCGTACAGATGATGTGAAAATAAGTGGTCGCTATTGGCGCACCTTCAGTAAGAGTTGAATGAAGGATGCTAGCCATGGGATTTAGCAGCAGACTCGTGGTGAGCAGCCAGGTGGGGTGTTTTCCGAGGGAGCTTATGTATCTGGATATCAGCCACCTCCACGGTCAGTCGCGGGGAGCTCGCAGAGTGGCACCGTATGAAGCTCTTAGGGTGATGTAGGTCGGTCCCCTGGCAGTTTCCCTTCGGCGACTTGAGATTCATGATTCTCCCAATCCGTGGCCAGTCAGCAGCAAGGTCTGTCGATTCATCTTCATGGTAGCTTGTAGTTGTTGGTGTGGCATGATTGCGGGGTATCAAGATCATAGCAGCACCGCTTTGATTGCCAGAAAAGTGACAGGCCCAATGACCGCGCCAGCTATCCATGCCTTACTTGCACGATGGCCGGAAGATGATGAGGTAGATGCCATATCGTCGGACGAAGCTGCGCAAGCTGGTAGGCTAGTACTGCTCGCACTCGTCTTAGGTTGCCAACCTTCATAGGATCAGGCCATGACTAACGAGCGATGGAACGAGGATGGGCCTAACTGACTGTCTATCATTGACTATTGTGGCAACTTATTTTGAAAATAATCAGATGGTACGGCTATATCTGAGGTGCAAAATGGGCCACCGCTGTTAAGCCAGAGAAAGGAAACGCTCTCTAGAAAGTCTAACGATCCAATTATTGTCACCACTAGAGTGTGGATTCAACAGATCTTGCCTCCGGCCATCATGCAAGACTGTTTAAGTCTTCGAAAGCATACACCAATTTCCATCCAAATGGCTGGAGCTGCTGAGCGAACTTTGTCATGAAGTGCAATGAGATTGCAGAGCGCTCCCATCGAGCAATCAGTGCCCGTATGTGCTGCTTCAGTTAATGGCAGCATATCGCATACGCAGGACCACCGCCGTAGCAGACACTGCTATCGGGACAGAAAACGGGCGAGCCTGAAAGGGCAACTAGTTATAAACTACCGATGATTTCACTTATGATAAGATTCCTACTATTGGACGATTCGTTTGCTGACCAAACTTCGTAGCCCCGGGACCTCAATGAAGATGCAACAAAAGGCCAGGCTTTTGTTGTGACTTCACCACCCAGACTGCTCGTAGTTTGGTAAAGGCAATGGCACGAGCAGCAGCACGATGAGCCGAGAAGGCCTCAATCAACCATATTATGGCTATGAAATGAGCATATGCCGAATAGAGAAGATGAAGCAGAGTCAAAAGAACGACTGGAAAGCGACTTTCATCCAGGTGACATGATGTTGATGCCGGACGAGATAATGACATGAGTGTGCACTGATCTCCTATACAGAGGTCTGACTAGAAAAATTCAACCACGGGCGTAATTTGCGAATAATTGACCGACGGCCTGGATTGAGTCAGCAATTTCATATCGTTGATCGAAGGGCGTAGCACGCACGGGCAATTCGTGAGCTCATTCTGTCGGTCGTCAATCCACGGCGGAACGGTGTAAGGTCGAGAGACCATTTGAAAGAGGAGCCTGCAAGTGAGCACCTAGGAGTCAATTTTTGGCGCTGCTATGTGCATTCTTCGACTCTCAACACCATTCGTATTCACGGAAAGCGATGCACTGTCTCATTGCTGACCACCAATTTGCCAGGACGGGAGCTGACCACTTGAATCAACAGGATATCATCACCTCATGGATGTCGTTCCCGTATGGGGTCCTAGCCATTCACAATTCTTCACCAACTGACAGATGTAAGATATGATCCAAAACCTCGCAAGCGGCTTTGATGGTGCTCAGTAGTCAGCGTAAGTAGATAACTGGGATTTCCGGTGATCCCGAAGCCTGCAGATTTAGATTTAGCATTATGCGTAGCCAGTGTCCACCACCTTCATCGTTTGAGTTAAACATGCTGAGTTCGCAATACGGTTTTCAGAGCCTTTCAATAAGATGATGATCCCTTTGCCCCGAACTCTTCAATCATGAAGCAAGAGGATAAGAGACGATATAATCATATTTCAAGATACCGTGGAACGGCTCTGCGGTTAACAATCACAAGGAGATTGCGAGTAGCACATCAATGCCAACATCCAAACATGATCCGCCGTTATCCATCATTCAAATCAAGTCGGGGGCGATTTATATCTCTGCGAGATGCTTCACTTTGCCAAAATAATCGCTCAGTGAGAAGGCCGTCTACGCGAGCTTTGTATCGCTGTAAGTTCAGATGGACGATCAGCGAGAGTAGTGGGAAAGGTTATCATGGGAAGAACCAATCAGATTACTCTTTTCGAGCAGCGCAGTTGTCCATTAAGCAACCGTGTTGAACGATTTGACAGGTCTCCGCATATCACGGTCGCATCTTACTCGTCCTAGTATGAGCAAGAATTAATCACTGCGATCTGTCCACGTTCATGTGAAATGGACAGAAAGCATATCATTTGGTGTTGTTGCATTGCGCACTTCAAGCATCACGGAACGTTGTTTGACGCCTGGTCTTGCTCCAGCGACCGCAAGTCTATATGCAACGAAAACGTGCAACCCAATTCTGGGAGGGTGGCCTGCCTGGGGCTTCTGAGTCAAATAATAGGTCCTCAGACACGATGTGAGAAAGTTGCATTGCCATTGCAAGCCGGCAACTGGATCTCGAATCAATAGCGCCTTCTCGGTGGCATGAAGAAGCGTGGGACTCTGACTATCATCGTTGCTTGTCAGCCATCCCGTGATGATGGTAGTAGAATCTTACATTTCCCCTATCGGCTGCGTATGACTAAAGGGCCTAGAGAGCAAGGGTCTCTTTTCCAGATGATCGAAGGAGACTTCCGTTAATTAGCCGTCGCTCTCGCTGCTTTCGAACTCAATGACATGCGATTATCTGCCCAGGCGCGATTCAGATTGGCTGGGATTGCACCGAGGGGAGCGCTCTCGGTATGAGTCCTTCGTATGGCGGACATCTATATCATGCGCGGAGTAATCCTCGATGCTAGAAAAGTTCCAAATAGGCCGTTGGTTTGTCACCCTATGATAACCAGGAATGACGACATGCTACGGATTATGGAGTGGAGGCTTGAAGACACCCCAGAAAAAGCCATACATATAAGGTCTCACCTAGCATTAGGGATGAACCGTGCAGGAAAGCTGTATAAGGCTGAATGGTCAAATCTGGCCTGTCCCCACTCTACGGACCAGGTATCTCTTCGAGTCAAGTTCTCTGTCAAGACTTCGCGAAGTTTTCCTTCCGCCTGCAATCAGAACAATGACTGAACAAAAGAAGCAGACAGCGTCTGTAGCCCTTGACCTAGAGTCAGAACTCAGTTGCTCGGTATGTTTCCTCCTCATTGTCCACACGGTTGGCACCGCGCTTATATCCTGTGCGTGGACAAGGTCTGCATTTGAAGGTGGCTTCCGCTAACAGTAAGGTACCCGGTTCAAGATATGCACCGAGTTACTGTATCAACCACTTACCTTGCTTGATTGCTTGCACACTTTCTGTGGCTCGTGCCTCAAGGAGTGGTTTACATGGCAGCGACGCAATGCAGAGAGCAATCAAGATGGCTTTCGTCGAGGTGGACGACGGGTGAAGTACAGCTGTCCTGCGTGCAGAGCAAGGGTTCGAGATACTAGAGTTGACGCAAAGGTGAATACCTTGCTTGACATGCTACTGCAATTAGACCCTTCCAAGGGCAAGTCAGAAGAGGAAAAGAACAGGATTAGGGAGATCTATAAGCCCGGCGAATCCGTCATCTATGATACCCCTCGAAGTTTTAATGCCAACGACACTCCACCCGAGGCAGAAATCCAGGAGGAACAACCGTATGTCGCTGACCTACTCAGGCAAATGGCCGTGGCTGACGGAGACTGGCAAGAACGAATACGATTACGTCCAGATCTGGGGAGCGAGGCAAGAGCTCATATGCCATATTCTGCGACTAGGAGGCCTAATGACGCCGCCGAGAGTTGGCTCCATGCAATTGAACATCAGCCAAGCCTGGTCTCTTTCCTTTCCAGTTCTGATAGTGCATCTATTTCAGAGAGAGAGGGCCGAAGATATGCCTTGACCGAAGACCTGCTTGATGGTGTGGACCTTAGTAATTTGACGCCAGCACAGGAAGACGAACTAAGCGCGCGGATAACAGAAGCTTTAAGGCGTCGGCATAGGACGGGACAGCGGTCGCGTCCCGCTTATGATCAACATTCTCCTCGTGAGTCTGACGAGACGCAAACAAGAAGATCTGAGAGGAATCGAAGGCCCTTGTTTGAACCTCCACCTTTGTCACGCGTTTGGCAGTATGACGAGCCCACCAGATTGAGAAGTGCCTCTCGTCACAGGTCATCATCCAGAAACGCAAGATCAGAAGCGAGATCTCCATTGGGAGACGCAACTCGCGAGCCTGATCATCCTCGCACTTCTCAAACCCAGCAAGAGAGCAGGCCTACTTCATTGAATGACCAACCAGCAACCCGTTCGCCCCTCCGCGGAGACGATGCGTGGGGCACGCAAGTACAAGGGCGGTCCGAACGCAGGAGACATGAACATCGACACGCTAGTAGTTCCATCGCCAGGCCTGCAAGTGCTCGCACGAGCGAGTCGACTCACCATCGCACTCGACGCCACCATAGGAATGTTTCTGGGACCCCGCCACCGACGGCTACGCCCGCACAACAGGGAGGGCCGTCTCCAGAGCCAAGGCACAGTTTTCAATTGAATCAAACGTCTATACAGTCAACAACGGGGACCACCTTCAGTCAACCAAGCCCTGCTGTTACGCCGCCTGTCTTGCGATATACTGAGCCCTCCCTTACATGTGCTATTTGCAGCAGGGAAAACATCCAGTATGAAGTCCACAAAGTATGTCTGCTATGTTATGGTGAGAATTGGGCTATCTGCAATCGGTGTTACCTACAAGGCAATGGTTGTCCACATTGGTTTGGCTTTGGCTCAGATGCGTTGATGAAGTACACGCACTTCACTGCATCGCACTCTGGTGCAGGCCCGTCGCCATTTCATTCCATGCTATCACGGAAATATCTGCCACCACCACGGCAATCTCTCTCCTCCAATGGCATGACTTCTTCTGATCCAGCGACGAGGCTTCAAGAAGGTGTGTTCTGCCAGATGTGTGGTCAATTCGCCGACTCATGTTACTGGAAGTGCGACCTCTGCAACGATGGAGAATGGGGATTTTGCAATAGCTGCGTCAACCAGGGGAAATGTTGCACTCATCATCTGCTTCCAATTGCCAGATTTCACCGAAATGCCCATGCAGCAGGTGCTGTGGTGGAAACGTTGCTTGAGCTGGCACCTGGGCAAGAGTATAAACCACTGGCCATATCTACGCAGTGTAACATCTGCCAGAATTATATCCCTACTGCTGCAACCCGATTCCATTGCCCGGAATGTGAGGGCGGTGACTATGATATATGCACGAGCTGCTACACGAAGTTACAGACTACTTCCCGTATCCAGAGAGAAGATGGACCGGAAGGTTGGCGTCGGTGCCTTCATGGACATCGCATGGTGATTATCGGCTATGAATCCGACAGGATGGGGTTTCGTCGAGTCATCGTGGAGGACATTGTAGGAGGTCATGCACTGCGAGACACGCATGCTGAGCAGAACGCTATTGGGTCACTTACTAGAGAGTCAAGTGGTAGTTGGAGCTGGTTCGAGCCGTCGGATCTCTCAACGCCCGGTCATAGAAGTAGAGCCCTACGAAGGAGAAACGGAATGCGCCTGATGGGCCAGTCCACCCGCGACACCGCCCGTCCTTCCGAATCATCTCAGGCGTCCCATTTCCCTCCATCTGGAGGCGTTGGACTTCGCGTATTGGCACTGTGGTCTTACTACCCCGAACCTCATGTCAAGGATGAGTTATCTTTCCCTCGTGGGGCAGAAATAACGGAAGCTGAGAATATCAACAATGACTGGTACTGGGGTTGTTATGCTGGCCAAAGGGGTTTATTTCCGGGACTTGGATATGTACGAGTCCTGGAGGAGGTGACCGGTTCATGACGCTCATTTGCAGATGGTGTGTGTATCTAATGACTTGGTATACGGTATGACAAAACACTGCAGCATGGCTACGTCGCTGAAGTCCCCGCCAGGTCCAGCCGAAGTCTTCAAGGCTTTAGGCAGTAGTCTGCAGAACTTCCCATTCTCTCAGCAGCATACACGTTAATAGCGGGCATGCATCGTTGGTTCTCATCGTGTATGCCGCGGTTACATATCCGAGTAGCTCCACAACTACTTAGCAATGCGTGCATCGTCCCTCAATCAAAGCACCCCGTTGTCAAGAATATGAATGATGTCAACGTTAAGTGTTCGTGAAGATTGGCCAGCCTGCCTGTGATATTACGTAGATTATTCAAGCAATAAAGTGTCAAACATCGATTATTAGTCC
>JAGYHZ010000067.1:0-19972 GCA_024244195.1 Ascosphaera aggregata | reverse complement strand
CGAATCTACGTAGTCGCAGGACTTTCTTTCTCTCTTTTTTTCCCCTCCGACTTTAGACTTTCCCACCTGTCCAGTTGTATTCGTTCCTCCGTCAAGCCTTCTCTTCCTTTCTTATCTCTTTTCTCTCCTTCTCTCTCTCTCTCTCCTCCTAGTAAAAAAAAGTCAAACATCAGTCACTCCTCCTCCACCGCTTCCTAACCTCCGCCTTTTCTCGCTTGCGATTCTCTTCTCTTCAGTATTGCTACAAGAGGAAAAAGCAACAAAATAGAAAAAACCAGAAAGAAAGAAAGAAAGAAAGAAAGAATATAACAATATCACTGAATTGTCCACAATCCTGACCAATCCTATCTTTCTCACCTTCTGAAAAAGACATCTTAACCTGTTTCTTCTCCCGACAACGACTGCTTACTCCTCGTTGCACGTTTACATATACGATCATCATCATCATCACCATATCAGAATCATCAATTATACCTGCGTCTTTCAATTTTAGATAACCTTCTTCCACGGGAAGAACACTACTTTCATACACACTCACACCCACCCTCACAATGGCCGAACAACCATATGATCCTTATATCCCCTCTGGCTCCGCTGCAGCAGGTGCGCCCGCAAGCACACCGAGCAACCAGCGCACTGCTGCACTACAGGCTGTAAGTAATGTTATTTCTGTTCTTTACGCGAAAAGCAACTTGTCCTTCTACTGCGGGTTGTCTTTGAACGGTGATCGAGGGAAACGGAAAAAGAGAAAGAGGGACGGGAGGAGGACGAGAAGGAGGAGGCAGCGGCGGCGGCGGCTTTGATTATCGGGAATGTGTCGATCGGTTGTGTCCATCTTCCTTCCTGCTACTGTTCGTTCTTCTATTGTTCATCTGCCAAGTTACTCGGTTCTTGGAGATGAGAACAATACAGATGCAGATCATGTTTCTTCTGTTTCGTTCTTTCTTTTCCCCTCCCTTTCTCTCTACCATCGCCCTCACCTTCAACATGCATCCTTTGCGATTGCGACAGAGAAAAAGTATTTCAAAGACGAGTTTCTGGCTAACCATGTAATCTCTTCTTCTTCTTCCGCCTCCTCCAGCAAATTGATGACACCGTCGGTGTCATGCGTGACAACATCAACAAGGTCTCTCAACGTGGTGAACGTCTAGACTCGCTACAGGATAAAACCGACAATCTTGCGACTTCAGCCCAGGGTTTCCGTCGCGGTGCGAACAGAGTACGCAAGGTTATGTGGTGGAAAGATTTCAAGATGCGCATATGTTTGATCGTCGGTATCATAATACTGCTGGTTGTAATTATTGTTCCAGCTGGTGAGTATCTTTCGCCCTTGTTTTTTCTTTGTTTTTTTCTTTTTTTTTTTTTTTTTTGTTTTCCCTCATCCCTGTCCAGTACGATTGCTTCGGAAGAGACTGCGTCATTCTGTCTCTTTTTTTCCTTGGTCTGTCGGCCTTATCTTGGAACGTTTCAGTTTGACTGACGGCTTGTTTTTTACTCCTCATTGACAGTCGTCGCATCGCGTCATTAAAGTACGACGATAAGTTGAACTATGCAATTACATCATAGACAGCAACCGCCGCCGCTACCGCCACCACCATCATAATCACAGCCGCTACGACCATCCAGCGACTTGCGCCGGTCAGCAGCACAGTTTCCGTCTCATCTCATGTCCATGCGCAGCTCGTCAATCATGACGCCTGCCGAATTTACGCAACTCTCACCTCATGAAAAACCCAACGTCCCTTTCATTTTATCTATTTATTCTGTTTTTCTCCTTTTACAATGCCCCTTTAAATATCTCGGTTATTTTTCGATGGCTCACCGCAAGTTGCACATTACGTCTGAAACGCCTAGCTTTGACTCCGCTCAAAACCTTTGGGTTTTTTTACCTTTTTACCTTGTTCTGCTTTCTTTTCTTTTGTTTTTTTTCCTGCTTTTCCTTCGTCTTTTTTCTTTTTTTTCTAAATTTTCTTTTTTGTTTCCCCCCCTTTACCCTTTCCTGTTTTCTTACTTTACTCTTGACGACATTTTGGTATTTGCAGACGTGCCATGCACGAAATAATGATGATCAATTTTTCTTCTTTCTACAATGACTTGGAGTACTCGGAAGGAGAAAGAAAGGGAGGCTGGTGAGGGACACAATTGCATTCGTGTAAAAGAACGAAAGAAGAAAGAAGAAAGAAGAAAGACAAGACTAGTCGCGGGGTATTCCGAAAACTCCCTTCGGTGTGAGATGGGGGACTGCGACGTTGCGAATGTTTCTGTTTTCTCCTCCCTCCTTCTCCAAGCGTAACAATTGTTGCTGATTCTCAAGAATTAACATGTGCTCTATCTAAACAAGTAGTGGAAATACAATGCAATGCAATGCAAGCAAGTCATAGACGGTTCAAGATCATTACTTTCAATTCCTTCTCTTCCATCTTGACAGCGTGTGTGTGTGTGTAACTTTTAATTTTTGTTTGTTCTCTCTCTTTCATTTATCTTATCGATCTAAAGTGAAACTGCGAGATGATTGAATTGGGGAGGAAGATAAAACCGGTTTTGAGATAAGTACGTATCATATCGATCTAATCATATCAATCATATCAATCATATCAATCATATCAACCACATCAATCACATCCACCATGTCACTCTCCTCATACAACAATCTTTTCTTCTTGCGTCCCACCACCACCAAAGTACTTTTCCGTCCCACCGAGTATCGGGTATTGCACGGTGTAGCCGTGGGGTGATTTGATCTGCTGGATCGAGAGCGAGGAAAGCAGAGAAGGGAGTAAAAATCAATTATAAGACATGTTCAACACCTCACTCAAAACAGCCAAGAGTAGAGGTAGAGTAAGAAATGATTGCAGTCCAGTCTCCTTGAGGGATCAGCCTCAACAAGATGTGGGAGTGACCGTGTGAGTCAGGGAGTGAGTGATAGTAGTAGTATTCATCTCCCAACTCATGGCCCGTTCTGAACCCCTTCCAAGCGAATCGACTGTTCAGATTCTGTTACTGTTAGGCGCTTTCCCAACGACGATCGAGTGAAGCTCTTTTTCATCTCTGGCGGGTTCCCTTTTTCTTTTTTTCTTCTTATTCTTGTTCTTTTTTCCTTTTCTTTTTTTTATTACCTTCTTTTTTTTTTTTTTTTTTTTTCTTTTCTTCCTCTTCTAAATATCTGCAAACCTCCTCCCGTTATCGGCTTTTCATTCTTTTCTCTGTCGCATTCCAGCTCATCAATCACTTGTACCTAACCTACCTGCGTACGTGAATTCGCGACGTAGAGAAAGAAAAATAGAAAAGAAGGAGAAGAAGAAGAAGCAGAAGAAGCAGAAGAAAAAGAAAGAGAATTTCTCCCTCACGTCACCATCATGCTATCCCTCCGTAGCGTGGCTCGGAAGGCCGCAGGCCTACCTCCATCAGTCTCTATCCGCTGCTTCTCGCGCAAAGCCATTCCTCTCGCATCATTAACAATATCCTCCTCCTCCTCCTCATCATCATCACTATCACCAGCATCATCATCATCATCATCATCATCATCATCGACTACTGCTGCTACTTGCGTTTCTCATCATACTCAACAGCGAAGATCCTTCCACCCGCGACCCGTCTCAGGTCATAGCAACGCCCTTTCAACCCGCTATACCGTCGTCCAACTTCTAAGCAACATCGGCTCCAAGCGTGAGGTTCAGCAGTACCTTTCCCATTTCACCTCCGTCTCATCACAGCAGTTCGCCGTCATTAAAGTTGGTGGTGCTATCCTTACCGAGCATCTACAGACATTATCCTCCGCATTGGCTTTTCTCAACCATGTTGGTCTCTACCCTATCGTCGTGCACGGCGCGGGTCCGCAGTTGAACAAGATCCTTGAAGATGCCGGTGTCGAGCCACAGTTCGAAGATGGTATCCGTATCACCGACGGCAAGACTCTGGCCGTCGCGAGGTCGTTGTTCCTGGAGGAAAATCTTAAGTTGGTTGAGGCTCTCGAGAAATTAGGTGTCAGAGCTCGACCCATCACCACCGGTGTCTTCAGCGCTGGTTACCTCGATAAAGACAAGTATCAACTCGTCGGAAAAATTCACAGCGTCAACAAGGAGCCTATCGAGGCGGCTATTAAGGCTGGTTGCTTGCCGATTCTCATTTCAATGGCGGAGACACCTGAGGGTCAGGTTCTTAATGTTAACGCTGATGTTGCTGCCGGCGAGTTGGCGCGTTCCCTCAAACCATTGAAGATTGTCTATCTTGCCGAGAAGGGCGGTCTCTTCAACGGCGACACCGGCGAGAAGATTTCCGCTATCAATCTAGACGAGGAATACGACCAATTGATGCAGCAGTGGTGGGTGCGTCATGGTACCAGACTCAAAATCAAGGAGATGAAGGAATTGTTGTCTGATCTACCACGTACCTCAAGCGTGGCCATCATTCATCCCGCAGACCTGCAGAAGGAATTGTTCACCGACAGTGGTGCTGGTACTCTGATTCGTCGCGGTAATAAAATTCACGTCAAGTCATCTATCGATGAATTCGATGATGTCGACGATCTCAAGGCTGCCCTTGTGAGGGACCGCAAAGGTCTAGACGCTAACGCCGTCGTTGATCGCTACGTCGATTCATTGAGAAAGCGAGAGTTCAAGGCCTACCTAGACGAGCCTATGGAGGCCATTGGTGTCGTCCTACCTCCAGCTAAGGGTTCCAAGATCGCTCAATTGGCAACTCTGAACATCACCAAGGCCGGTTGGTTGACGAATGTCGCGGACAACGTATTCGCTAGCATCAAGAAGGACTTCCCCAAGCTCGTCTGGACGGTCGAGGAAGAAGATGAGAATCTTACCTGGTTCTTTGATAAGGCTGATGGCAGCTTGAACAATAATGGCAAGGTCCTCTTCTGGTACGGCGTCGACAGTCCCGATGAGGTCCGTGAGCTTGTCATTGAATTCTCGAAGCATGGTCGCGAAATGTTGGGCGATAACAGTCTCGAGTCGAAATTACATCGCGCGGCAAGAGTTGTGCCTCCTGAGCAAAAGCGGTCATTCTCAACCTCCTCAAGAGCTAGCGTGTTCGCTCGTCCCGACTTCGTTCAAAAAAGAGGATATCACACCACGAATCCTAACCCCCCTCGTGGCAAAAAGAACGCCTCAAACACTCAACCTTCAAAGGTTGCTTTGATCGGTGCTCGAGGGTATACCGGACAATCACTCATCAATCTCTTGAACGAACACCCAAACATGGACCTTCGTCATGTCTCCTCGCGAGAGCTTGCTGGCAAGCCTCTCCAAGGCTATCACAAACGCGAAATCACCTACGAGAACCTCTCTCCTGAGGACGTGAAGACGATGGCCGAGAACGGCGATATCGATTGCTGGGTCATGGCTCTTCCAAATGGTGTATGCAAACCATTTGTCGAGGCTATCGACTCCGTGGATCAGGGAAAGAGTGTAGTCGTCGACCTCTCCGCAGATTACAGGTTCAATAGTAAATGGACTTATGGGTTGCCTGAGCTCACGCCTCGCGGCGACATTGCGAAGGCATATCGTATCTCCAATCCCGGTTGCTACGCTACAGCCGCACAGATAGGAATTGCCCCGCTTGTACCTCTTCTCGGTGGTCAACCTACCGTCTTTGGCGTCTCGGGATACTCCGGTGCAGGCACTAAGCCCAGCCCCAAGAACGATGTCGCCAACTTGACGAACAATATCATTCCGTACAGCCTGACGGATCATATTCATGAGAAGGAGATTAGCACGCACCTTGGTGCTAATATAGCTTTCATTCCCCACGTTGCTGTGTGGTTCCAGGGTATTCATGTAAGATACAACTGACCTTTTTTTTATTCTTTGACTACTTCCACTGGTTTTTTGTCCACCGAGTGACTCACTGACGCCATCGTATCACAGCAAACCATATCAATCCCTCTCAGCAAATCAATGACTTCCCGCGACATCCGCAACCTATACCAAGAACGCTACGAAGGTGAGAAGCTTGTCAAGATTGTTGGTGAACCACCTAGCGTCAAGAACATCGCCGGCACCCACGGCGTGGAGATTGGTGGCTTTGCAGTTCACAGCAGTGGCAAGAGAGTAGTTGTCTGCGCAACGATCGATAACTTGCTCAAAGGTGCAGCTACGCAATGCTTACAGAATATGAACTTGTCGCTCGGATATGGGGAGTATGAAGGTATACCTCTACGGTGATGAATAAGGAGGGGAAAGGGTGAAAAGAGGAGAAGAAAAGGACGGCTGAGCAGATATCACCTCTTCATCTGATATTTGAACAATCTCTCTCCGTCTGCTTCTGTCACTCATGGCATAAGCTTAATTGGTTCCGCGCTGTTTTCCGTCTTCTTTTTTTTTTTTTCTTCTTACTCCTATCTTGCCTCCTATATTTTCTCATCCTGCTTTGCTCTACTTGTTTTCTTGTGTATGTACGAACTCGCAAATCTCGCATTGTACCCGTCTTCTTCTCTCGTCCAACCTACAACGCTAGCTTAGCTTCATTACCCTCCCTGCCTCCCCGGTCATCCTCTTAAACACTGCTTGATCATCCTCCTTCGATTGACTTGTAAAACGGTTTTGCTGCTGCTCCAAGACAGCACCGGCGGGCATGTGCAGTCACGTGATTGACATCTAAGCCCCGTCACCCCCTTTTCTCCTCCTTTCTTTTTCATGCCCCTGAATGAATCGAGAGTCGATGGTGGTGATGAAGTGAATGGACGGTTGTTGGATGATGGATGATGAACATGAGCGACGGGTATATTTCATTGAAACAAGACACATCGTCTTCTGTCAATACTCGAGGTGTGCGTGACATGCTCCTCTAGGTCTTCTTCTGTGATCTCACTTGATCAGGCTTTGCACGTTGGCTTGGTTGATTATACTAGTCGTTGAACAAGATTACCACCGTATATAAGTATATATACACCCATTAAGGAACTTCGCTGCGTTAGTTCGTGACCATGTTTTACAGCCACGAGGGTGAGTGGGCTCTTTATTGATGCAATTGCGATAGTAATCGCGTATGGGCTGACATTCCTCCTACAGTTCTCACCTCTCGCAAGCATGGCGTGGCTACCGTGTGGTAAGGCAACATCAATCTTTCCATCTACTCAGTTGGGGATGCCATCTCGCAGGCCCCCGAATAGGCCAGCCCTACATAGGCTGAACCTCAAGTCACCCTTCTCCTTCTCTCACAGGCTCGTGGCTACGCTCGGCTCGAAATCTATCACGCAAAAGGTCAATCGCAAGGCCATCATGGACGTCGATGTGCCCAAGGCTTGTGATACTGTAGTTCGACCAGACGCGCCTCTGGCTTTGAGACTACAGGGTAATCTGCTGTAAGTTTGAGTTGTGGAAGAGAATGATATGGTGGGGAAAAGGAAAGGAGGAAGAGGAGGAGGAAGAAGAAGAGCGTCAGGTGAGATTTGGCTAACGTGTCACTTCAGATTCGGTATATCCAGGGTTTACGATCAGCAGTGCGGTTATGCATTGACGGATGTTCAACATATGCGAGACAAGATGACGACGGTATATCGTCATGTAAGGAACACGACAGCGCTGGATCCTGAGGCTGGCAAAGCAAAGTACGTTCCATACTGGCAATCAGCGGCCCTTTTTCAGATTTCCCTCTGCATTGACTGACAACTTCTTGCAGACGCGATCAGCTCATCTTACACGATGATCCATCATTCATTCCGAGCAATGCCATCCCCGGTTTGAATGATGACCTGGATATCAACGACCTTATCAGCGGCAAGCCTACGGCTGCGAGGCATTATCTCTCCAGCCAACTCCAAAGCTCGTTCAGCTTGAACAGTTCGTCTCTCGCAGAGAGAGGATTGAAGCTCGACCTTTCCTCTTCCGACGTCGTCTCCGCTCTCAATGGACTTGGTTTGGCTAGTGATATGAGCAGTGCCCAATGCCCAAATGAATTGCGCATTGAATTGAGCGACATCCCGCCTGGATACCAGGAGGAGAAGGGCTTGCTCCTCGAGAATGATTTTGAATTCGACGAGGATGGTAACATCGTTGATTTGCCTGCGCAAAGAGCTTCGCGTGCTTCCCCATGGGAGCACATGGGAAGAAAGGAAAACGGGGTTCATGATATTGGTGAAGATGCTTGGCTCAATGATCATTCCGAGGTAAACTCCCTTTACACGGAAGAAAGGCGCATGCATCTTCCACTGACATTGCAAATATTAGGACTCCAACCTGAATCCAGGGGATGAGGAACAGAGGCAGAAACCGCCGCCTCCCCAAGAAGAGCTTGTCATTGCAAATGAGCAGCAAGAAGATAGCGCTACGCCCACCGCGCAAAGACCATCAATTCTCGATTCCGAGTACGTTCCCGTCACGGAAGAGATATCAGAGACCACAGCATCAGCGAAGGAACAACAGAAACGCAGCCCCAGAAAGCGCACCTTTCGGTGCCTCGAGACTGATTTGCGTCCAGAACTCCGCAACTCCCACTTGCTGGAATGGAATGAGGAGTATCTTCGCAATATGGCTCGTGCTAAGAGGATGAAAATCCTTCACAAGCAGTTAGGTGATGCGAGGAGGAATGCTGCAACTTGGGTGCTCGAGCGAGGGCTGGGCGATGTTGGCTCAAAAATTGGGGAGTTCGGGTATGATCACATTTTGGAGATGTATGCGGGCGGTCGTTTGCTTGACAAGTTGAGCAAGGAAGAGCCTAGACGCGTGAAGAATGAAAGTGGAGACGGTGTCAACAAGCAAGCAGTGGACGGCGGCGTGAGGCATGAGTCTGAGAATGGAAATGATATGATACACGATGAAGCCAATGTGAGTGATTGCCCCCCTGGTTTGACAAACATAGCATGCGAAGCACCATACTGATAAGCCTGGGGGAAACCGCCCCAACAGGAAATCGAAATCGGTCGTAACGCCCCTCCCTCTATCTTAGATGACTACTCGTCTCAGATGCCATGGAATGTCACCACCTCAGCTCGGGGAGGTTCACATCCTGGCTCCTCAATCCACTCTCGCAGATTCGTCCCAAGTCTCGGTGGATTCTCAAGTGCCAGCAATCATCCGGGTCTCATGGGCCGAATGAGTCGCATGACGAGCTCTAGTCCCCTCGCAGGTAGAGGTCGCTTACGAAATGGTCTCGCGGAATCCGAAGATGAGATGAATATTGACGTTGACTACCCCGGCCTTGAAACGAGCTCCGGTAACGCTTTGGGCGGACTTGATGCTGGTTACCCGTCAAGTGATGCAGGCCATATGGCTATGACTAAGCCGGGACAGCAGGACTCATATGAGCTGCGCGGCCTGGCCGCTGCGATCGATACTCAGGCTGCCAGTGAACCTCAATGGTTGCGAGGCGTATTTGAACAGGAGAGTTTGAATTTCCTGGAATTCGTCCGTACGCGCGGTGATGAGATTGAAAGCGAAGAAAGCAATGATGGGATGATTTCCTTTTCACAGCTTCTTCCACCACAGACGAGTACCCGCGTCGTTGCGACGCAAGCTTTAATGCACGTGTTGAGTTTGGCGACGAGAGGTTTGTTGAAGGTAGAACAGGATGAATCGAGCTATATCACTGATAAGGAGTGTGTGATGGGGGAAATTTATTTGCAGCTTGCCCTGTGATGTGGGAGTCGAATTAGCAATTTGGCAAGGGATGTTCTGTACACCACAATTTCGCTACCCGTGGGTTTTCGAGGTCTCCTTGCACTGACCTATGCAACGGCAATCCAATATATTTATTCTGCCGAGGCGCTTTAAGTAGTTAAGAGCAAAAATCAAATGAGTCTGAGTGGTCCAGGCGCACATAAACGGAGGGTAGAGAACGCAGCGCGAATTCTGTCAAATCTAATGCTCATTTCAAATCATTACAAACAAACAAAAAGGATAAGGCCACCGCTGTTCAAATTCAACTCAATCAAAGGCGAGAGACAAGGCTCTTAGGGGCAGGAGTAGCAGGACCCTCAGGAGTGACATACGCCTGAAATGAACTGTTAGCAATCCCTCTCAAAGGGGAGATGCGAGATTCGTAGATTTGAAAACAAAACCCACCTTTGTCATACCACCGTCGACTACAAAGTCAGAGCCGTTGACGAAGCTAGCCTCATCGCTAGCAAGGAACAAGACACCCTGAGCCTGTTCAACAGCCTCACCGAAGCGACCGGTGGGGAAATGGATCTCACGTCGTAGACGTTTTGGCTTGTCATCACCGAGCCAATCTTGGAGAAGAGGGGTGCTATATTATGATGAACAGCGTCAGATTCGTAGCGCGCACGAGTAATTAGCCAATCTATGTGGAAGGGGTAGAAAAGAGTGTAACTCACTTCAACGGTGCAGGGCAAAGAGAATTGAATCTAAATCCCTCACGAGCATGAACAATTGCTAATTCCCTAGTCATAGCCAGAACAGCTCCCTTGCTAGCAGTGTACGCCAACTGTGGGGTAGCACTGCCAACGAGAGCAACGACAGAGGCGGTATTGATGACGCTCGCCTTCTTCTTGCCGTGCTTCCTAAAGCTCAAAATAGCGTGCTTGCAACCGTACCAAACCCCCTTAACATTAATATCTTGTGTCTTGTTCCAGACGTCCTCAGACGTGCCGACGGCGTCAGCATCGTCTGCGTGCATGATACCGGCGTTGTTGAATATGACGTCGACACCACCCCAGGAATCCTGGGCATTAACCATGGCCTTGACGTCGGATTCCTTGGAGACGTCGCATCTGATGATTTCGATGCGTTTCGCTTGAGGCACAGATTTCTTGACTCTCTCAATGGCCTTCTCGAGAAGTGGGAGGGAGATGTCAGCCATGAGAACGTTCGCACCTTCACGGGCGAAGAGAACAGAGGTCTCAAGACCGATGCCGCTGGGAGGGAATAATATCTGTCAACATGGCACTGCTCCAGTGATTCGAAATTCAATGGTTGACTGGACTCTTGGACCTCTTACCCAGCGGCACCGGTTACGATGCAATTCTTCCCATCAAGACGATCCATTGCGACCGTGATGTATGTGTAAGCAATACGATTGAAGGTACTAGGGAACTGCGCACACAGTCTCAACCTCTTCTCCTATCTTAGTCTCCTTGCAATATATGGAGAACTGAGAAATATTATGAGGTCCGGCAGAAGAGTTCACTCGAGGCACATCGGCTCCACGCAGTTCTCGGCCCGTCCCGGCTTTTTGCTTATCTCTTATCTTGAAGAGGCGAAACTCCTATTTTGGTCTTGGTCTTGGTCTTGTCGTGGGGGATACTTCCCAACTATCATCTCTTTTCGTGCTGATTCCAGGTAGTAAAACGACTTACTCACACCATATGATCGTCGATTTCAATTGAGTACCTGGTCGTTTCAAAACCCCCTCTTATCGTCCTTACACAGACTACTACGTCAACGACAGTTCATGGTTCCGCTGTTCTACACCTGACAGTCACGGTTGCCTTCATCCAGCTGCTTCTGCTTCTGCTTCTCCATTGACGTGAAAATGACTCTGGGCTGGGCTGGGCTGAGCTGAGCCAGTCAGGGCAGTCATGATGGATAAGATCCCTGCCGCTTACACACCACTAGTATCCCATGGATACTTCCTCGAGTATTAGCGGGAAAGTGGAAGGCGGATAAGCGGGGAAAGCAGGTTGTACTTGGAGACTCCATCCTATCAGTGAGAGAGGAATGACTACTGCTGCTGCGACGTGAAGTTTGAGGGGATAAATTCGACCGCCGAAAAAGAGTGGGTATACTGAGGGAAGAGATCATATACCCGGCAGACCGATGCGAATGCCAATGCCCATCTTGTATGGGTCGAGTCTGGCGTTGATGGTATACCCATGATATATACGCCTGCACCGACATTGTCAGCTTCATCCGAGGAATTTATCAGATCCAATCGCAAAAAAAAAACAGAGCTCTGACGGGATATCTACTCTGCCAAAGTCTGCCACTCTTTACCTTTTTAAAGAGGATATATATTACTGGAATTGCTATTCCTACAGGCTTGCACTGACCTGTTGAGAGATTCATAATATGACCATGCCGGACAAGTCACCAATTCTTCAGGACCTCACCTCCAGGCTACAGAATGACTTTCAGGTGAAGCTCGCTGGCGTCGACGCTGACGGCATTCTGCGCGGGAAGCTCGTCTCCAAGCGCAAGTTCCTCTCTATTGCGGAATCTGGATTCGGTTTCTGCTCTGTGATCTTCGGATGGGATATGCATGATCGGACATATTTCAAAGAACTCACCATTAGCAATGCAGAGAATGGATATCGCGATATCGTCGCCGTGCCGGATCTGAAAAGCTTTAGGAGAATACCATGGGAGGATGATGTGCCGTTCTTTTTGGTCAACTTCCTCGACCCTGACACGCTTAAGCCGATCTCACCATGTCCAAGGGGTTTGGTACAGAGTGCGACCAAGGAATTAGAGGCTAAAGGTTTCAAAGCTATGGCTGGAGGTAAGGATCATGTATATCATTCTTATTGATTTAACCGTAAGATCAATTCCACCAGTGGCTGACGATGGGCTTGCCGGCAGCTGAGTTCGAATTCTACCAGTTCCGCGTTCCTACGGATCAGCCATCTAACGAGAGGAACTCGTCGGCCACTGCTACGTTTCTCAAAACCCATCCAGTGGAGCAGTTGCCTCCATTAACCGAAGGAATGTTCGGCTATAGCTTATCCAAACCAATACAGAATCAAGGATATTACTATGATGTTTTTAAGTACTGTCACGAGTTCCAATGCAATATAGAAAGCTGGCATACGGAAAGTGGGCCAGGTGTTTTTGAAGCGGTATGCTTGGAAGCATTATTTTCAGCGGTCTAGATCTGTTTGCTGATCAAGTCTATCACCAGGCCTTAGAATTCGGGGAAGCGAAGGAGATAGCCGATAGAGCTTCGCTATTCAAGTACGTCCTCCCTACGTCTATCCTCAGTTGAATCAGGAGGAAACGCGCAAATACTGACCAAAGCTGACCAGACACACCGTCAAATGCATCGGAAGCAAATATGGCATCACGCCCTGTTTCATGGCAAAACCACGCCAAGGCATGCCCGGTAACAGCGGACACATGCACGTCTCTCTCGTCTCCAGCGACGGCACAAATATGTTCTACAGAGGCTCCGCAGATCCCAATCCTCCATACCCAGACGTGACATACCTCTCCGATCTAGGCCGCCACTTCCTCGCGGGAGTCCTGGATGGTTTACCGGACATCATGCCGATTCTCGCCCCAACAATCAATTCGTACAAAAGACTCGTGGAGAATTTCTGGGCGCCGGTGACGGTAAGTTGGGGATTGGAACATCGCGCTGCTTCGATTCGACTCATTACTCCACCTACTGCTAGCCCGAAGGGCACTAGACTCGAGATACGTACGCCTGGTGCAGACGTTAATCCTCATTACGTGCTTGCCGCAGTGATTGCTCTTGGATGGCGCGGTGTTGAGAAGAAACTCAAGATTCCAGTTCCGCCGTTAGTGAAGGGAGAAAATGTTGGCGGTGGTAACGATCAGGGCGAGAGGCTTGCGAAATCATTGAAGGAGGCTACGCAAAGGTTCATGGGAAAAGATAGTGTTGCGAGGGAAGTGCTTGGCGATGACTTTGTTGAGCATTTTGGGGGAACGAGGGAGCATGAGGTAAGGCTTTGGGAAGAAGCTGTTACTGACTGGTAAGTTGATGAAAGCAGATATTCCCCCATAAAGCTGGTTTTTGATGCGCTGACTGTGGAAATTATAGGGAGGTGAAAAGGTATATTGAGACCGTATAATTACGTTCATTTCCCATTCCATAAAGGCCCAGTGGGAAGAGTCTTGGGGTAGACTTGGCAATGAACGAAAAAATTTCGCACTTCGACTCTTCTCTTCCCACCTCATCGTCAACGCAAGCTTCTTTGAGGGCAACAATTTGGCGGCCATGCACTAATTAACTCAATCCAATCATCTTCGTAAATGGTACGCTACGGAAAGGATAGCCATCATGAATGTTGCAGACAGTGATGACTTGCTTTGCCCAGCCAGCAGCTGCGCTCGAAGGTGCGCGATCGGATGGGCTACAATGATGCACAACGGTTCACCACGAACAGCGAAGGTGAAAGAAAGCTCTATCCAACTGAAAGAGGAATTGATTGCTTTTTGATCAAGAATAGGACAGTGATATAAGAAGGGAGGGGAGCAGCCCTGCAAAACCGTCTTTCGCAGCACAGCACACCTGATGAGGCAGCAAAAAAAAAGCGCGAGAAAGCGAAATAAAAAAAAAAACAATAAGAAACAGATAAAAAGACATTACTACTACATCATTCGTCGTCATACACTCATTTGAGCCTTACGCTTTAGGCTTCTTCACAGGCTTCTTTTGACCGGGGTGGTTGTGGTTTTGGTGACCAGCACCGATCCGGTGTTTGGGCTTGGGAGGTTCAGGCTGAGCCTCTTCCATCTCCTCCTCCTCAATGATCTCGACTTCCATCGTAGGCCAAGGCTCCCAACCGTCTTCCCAGAGCTTGTTCAGTTTCTCGGCTTTCTTAGATGGCGACAATCTATCATGGCTCATAATCTTCTCCCATTGAGCCCATTCCTCGTCGTTGAGAAGACACTTATTGAGCAAATCAGTGATACCCTGGAAATTAAGCTTCTCGCCGATGAAAACAATTTCCTGGCGACGGTCACCCCATGGACCGTCAAAATCGTTCTGAATGGACTTGATGATGTCAGGGTCGTCGGGCCAAGCTTCGCGGGGCACTTCGGCGAACCATGGTCCACCGCTGCCCATTGTTAGCATACCACCTGCTTGGGACCATTCGCCCATCTGCATGGGACGGGTAGCGAGCCAGATGAATCCCTTTGAACGGAATACTGGAGCGAAGGGTGTCTTTCGCTTGTTTGCGAGAATAGTTCTGGGGTCAGGTTGTTCGAAATCATCAACTACTTCATCAGCGTCGTCTTTCTCGTCGATGTCTTTCATCTCGTCGTCTTCGTCTTCTCCCTCAACGTCGTCGGTCTCCATGGCGTCGTCTTCATCTTCATCTTCATCTTCCTCTTCATCCTCATCGTTCTTGCTTTGAAGGAGGATGAATTTGTCGTGGAGAAGAGCGAAGAGACGACGGGGGTTGAATGGCCGTCTGGCGGAGTACACGAAACTGTTGATACCGTACCTGATCACAGATTCAGGTTAGGGTAATGGGTTCTCCTTGGCATTGGCGGGGAGCGGGAGTGGGTGGAAGGGGTTTGTATGAACTCACTCAATTGTCTCAGGCTTTGGGGTCCAGATTTTGCCGGTGGGAGTGATACGGACCATCGACTCGTGCAAACTCTTTAACCAACCAGCACCAGCAGCAGCCTTCAAGAAATTGAACCTACCAGTGTTGACGATATCGCGGACGTCAACTTGGGCATAACTCGTCTCGATGACTTTAGCGTCAGGATTGAGCGCCTGGACCATTCTCCTAAGTCTCTCCCTGGTCTTTTGATCGATAGTCTCGATCTTGTTGATGATGATAACATCAGCGAACTCGATTTGGTCAGTCATGAGATCAGAGATGGTACGCTCGTCCTCGGGGACGATCCCCTCGCGACCGAAACGGTCTGATAGGAAGTCAGTAGTATCGAAGTTATCGAGGAGGTTGAAGGCGTCGATGACGGTGACGCAGGTGTCTAGTCTGGCGACGTTATGAAGACCACCCATCTTGGCGCTGCAGAGGAAGACAGGAAAAGGCGGGGTTAATTTCTCGATACGTTTGTTGAAAGAAGAAAGGTCTTTCTTTGGGGGGAAAGACAAGAAGAAGGAAGGAGGTAATAGAACAACTTACATCTCAGCAAGGACCTTCATATCATCCTCATCGGCGAGGGTATCAGTCTCTTTCACCTCCAACATGGCAGTACTGAACTCGGCAGTGAAAGTCTCTGCAACCTGCATAGGTTCGCTGACACCGGTACTCTCGATGACGACGTACTCGACCTCATTTGATCTAGCGAGACGAGCGAGCTCAGAGAGAAGATCACCACGGAGATTGCAGCAGATGCATCCATTCTGGAGCTGGATGAGTTTCTCTTTTGTCTGAGAGACTTGATGATTTTTGATGAGGGCTGCGTCAATGTTCAGCCTGGAGAAGGAGAAGTGAATTCGATCAGCGATTTGCATTACAAGACATTCGACATGCATTGAAAGGGGCATCTCCCCCCTTTTTCTTCTTCTTCTTCTTCTTACTTGCTCATGTCATTGACGATAATGGCAATCTTGAGGCCATGATCAGGTGATTTGAGGATGTTCTCAAGAAGGGTGGTTTTCCCACTTCCCTGTTTGTGAGGGAGACAGCGTTCAGAAATTGGTCCGAGAAAGTAGAAAGAGAAAGAGAGAGAACAAAACAACGCACAAAAGGAAAGCAAGGAGCTAACTTACCAAGAAGCCAGAGAGGAGGGTGATGGGCATCTGCTTGATTCCCTCTGGGGCTTCATTAGAGCCAGAGCCAGGGATGATTTCCATGGCGTCCGTTGCGATTCCCATTGTGAGATGGAATAATTATTGTCTCTTTTTCTTATCTCACTGACAGATTGGAACTCTCTGACAAACCTTTATCTTCTTCCTTTTTTCTTTGTTTTTGAATTAGAAGAAGAAGAAGAAGAAGAAGAAGAAGAAGAAAAGAAGGAAGATAAAGAAAAAAGAAGAGGGAGAGAGAAGGGAGAAATCCCAACTTGATATTGGCATCGCAATCCCAGTCTGGTTGCCTTCCGTCGCCCTTCTTCCTCTTTCTGCTATTCCGTCTGTTTTGTTACTTTCATTTGTGTCTTCATCCCTTCTCTTTCTCCTCGGTCTCCCTCATCCGTGTGGATTGCGATGCACCTGGACAAGTACCCCTGGAGAAACGCATGATGGAGTCCTGCCCGCGAGTACCTCTTGAGAAAGGTATGCCCTGCAAAATAACGCAATGCAAGGTGCAAAATACCAATTACAAATTACAAAAGTAAGGATGGGGCAGCAGAAGAACGAATCAGAGTGGGTGGAAATACGATGATGATAATCAGAATATCAACATATAATGAGATATCTTGACCATTGATCTTGAATCTTGGGGAGATGTCGTTGTTCTTCTTTATTAGGTCGCCGGTGGGGATCGATTTGAATTTGATCCAAGATCTTTCCTTGGTGAGCGGTTATTGCGATATAGCTTCAAAAAGGCCATGTTCATGATAATCATCATGACCGGGTGTTTTTTTTTTATCCTTCTACTTTTCAATCAATTCTCTGTTCCTCTTCCTCCATGGATGAATTCCCAACTCTGTCTTGTCTCTCCCAATTCCCTCTCGTTGCCTTTCTTCTCCTCTGAAACTCGATCGTACGTATATACCTGTACTCCTCTACTACCCGCAATCCACACAATTCAAATCCAACGACTTTTCATCCCTCCTGATGATGATGATGGTGATGATGATAAATAAGAATACTCCCTTCATCCGCCAGAATGTCATGATCAATGCTTGTTTTCTTAAATTTTTTCTTTTTCTTTTTTTCTTCTTCGCTCTCATCCCGAATGTATGCTGCTACACTGTATTACCATTCTCCCTTCCCCCTCTTATATGACAGCTTCTATATCTGCCCTTTCTGATAAATGTCTTCTGAATGGCTCGTTGTATTTTGCAAAGATGAAAAAAAAAAGAAAGAGAAGAGAGGAAAAAGCGAAAACGAACAGTATATATAAAGTCGATCCATTTCTTTTTGTTTTGGGTGTTTTTATTTTTTTTGTTTTTTCTTCCTTGTTTTTTTTTTTCCCCTATCTTCTTTCCCACTCCCATTGCATTGATGACAAGACAAGAGAATAAGAGGGGGAGAGAGAGAACATGAAAAAAAGAAGAAAAAAATAAAAAAAATAAAAAAGAAAACCAGAATAAGAAAGCAAAGGTCGCTGAGTAAATGAGCAGATGAGCAGATGAGTCGCAAGTTGATGTTCAGATAACGAAGAACGAAGAGGAAAAAGAAGAAGAAAAGAGAAAGATGAGGGATGAACGAGGAAGAGAAGATGAAGAGAAAAAAAAAACATATGAAAACAACATGAAAATTCATCGGATTCCGGATACATCAAGTAATTCGGAACGCATCGAATATGACTTTAAATCACACGGTGCCAAATCGAATCGTCAGCATTCAATCTTCAATGAATAGATTCGCTGTCCGTCAAGCGGTCCAAAGAAAAAAAAAAAAAAAGAAAGAAATAGAAGAGTAACAAGGGACCGGCAACAGATTGAAGACTCACCCTCATTAGCTCTCCTACACCCTGTTCCGACCCACAACAAATTATTCACAAATGCAAACCTATCATCACCCGTTTCCAGTTCTATCGTCACCCGGTACTTGTATGTGCTCGGATTAACCGCGTCAGCGATGTTGGGATCTTGTACCTTTTCGAGAACTTCTTTCGCGCCGGTGAGCCACCCTTTCATGTCGACGATTATGAAAGCGGGTGGTTCTTCTGTTGTTTGAAAGATGTATGTTGCTTTGATGCGCGTTGATAGGTCTTTTGTTGTTGTTTGCAAGTCTGATCCGGAGGGCTGTTCGTTGGAATGTTAGCATTTGATGTTTTACTATCAGGAAAAGAGAGAGAATGAAGAAAAAAGAAAAAAAAAAAAAAGGACCTATCAATGCATACCAAAATCAACCCTTTCCCCCATCGACCTGCCCATTGACCTCCCATGCAACTAACCCAATCTCTATGTCCCCAGAGACTATTCCCCACTGAAACACTCGGATTCAGTTTAACGCTCATTCTGAAATCCAACTCCAACCCGGGAGCAGGAATCTGTAACCTTCTCGCGATATCTCCCTCGGGAAAAGTATGTTGCAGATTATTAGCTGGTATGCTATCCTTCATGACATTCAGATAGGTAGGACATTCCAAGAGATGTTGTCTTTGTCTGGAGGTATTTTTCGCGCGAACTTGTTGGCAGTATATGCATTGCACAGATAAACATTTATCTTCCTCCTTTGCGCGAAACTCAACAAATGCCGCGTGAACATCGTCTAGTGGTGGAGCTGGTAGACTGCTCGTACTCGCTCGTGACTTGGACTTGCCATGACTTCGTCCGGATGGTGTATGTCCCCCACTAGTTGCTGCAGGTGTTGTCCCTGCTCTTCCTCCTCCTGCTGCACCTCCTTCTCCTCCTGCGCCGCCGGTGTCGCCTCCTCTTGTCCCTGTCGTGCCTGCCGTGCCTGTCGCAGTTGCAGTACCATTACTTGTCGGACCAGTACTTCCACCACTACCACCATGTGAGCGCGAATGGGAGTGCGATTGTGAATGCGAGTGTGAATGAGAGTGGGAATGAGTATGTGAGTGAGCTGGATGCGCACCAGGCGTAGTTGCTGCACTAGGTTGAGATGGCAATGGTGTTCTACCTGCTAAACCGGACATGCTCGCTGCAGATAATACGCCGGGTGTACCAGGGTGTTGGCTCGCGGTCGTAGCCACTGTTCCATTCATCAAGGAGGCAGTAGCTGCATTGGTTTGCGGTGGAGGGGGACCCCCTGTCAATCCGGATGCACTGCTAGATGGTGGCGGTGGTACATGACCATTTGGTGGTTGTGGTTGTGATTGTTGTTGTTGTTGTTGCTGCTGCTGCTGCTGCTGCTGCTGCTGCTGCTGTTGTTGCGATGATGATCCGTACGTGGTAGGTCCTACACCATTTGCAGCGTGAACCTGTGCTTGGGCAGCTTGTGCCTGTGCCTGTGCCTGTGCCTGAGCCTGAGCCTGAGCCTGTGCCTGCGCTTGTGCTTGAGCCTGAGCCTGAGCCTGAGCCTGAGCTTGAACAGCAGCAGCTTGAGCTTGAGCAGCAGCCTGTGCCTGAGCTTGGGCGGCAGCAGCAGCGGCAGCAGCGGCAGCAGGGGCAGCAGGGTGAGCGGGATTATGGCCGCGGAGGGCTGGACATTCGAGGAGATGTTGTTTTTGGCGGGAGGTATTTTTTGCGCGAATTTGTTGACAGTAGATGCATTGAACGGAGAGACACTGTTGTGATGAGTTGTTAGGAGTTAGGTTTAGTAT
>JAGYHZ010000066.1:0-19987 GCA_024244195.1 Ascosphaera aggregata | reverse complement strand
CTATCATATCCCTACAGTCCGCAATCCCAGCATGACCAACCTTTCTTCCCCCTTTGCAACTCGCTCAAATCTATCCGTAGCGAGTCTGGTTGGTTGCGACAATGCTCTCTCTGGCTGCACGATCAGCAAAGTGTTTCAATTGAGGAAGATGCTCGTGTTTCTCTTATGACAGTATTGTAGGTTCTATCTATCTTTTCTCTGCTTTCCTTCATGGTTCTGAGTAAAGCGTATGGCTAATCCAACTTACGATCGCAATCAAAACAGTGCAACCACGGACCGCAACCGTGAATTTCCCACCCTCTCTCCCTGCTGGCGGATTACGTTGTGGAGTTTTGTCTCTCTATTTTATTACATTTCATTTAATTATGCTGTTTTGGCTCTTCACGTGAGTCCAGCAGTTCTCGTCATCAAAGACTATCGACACTTGGCTACTAGAGTGGACGACAAGGGATACAAGTCGTAGCATCATCGTTGTCGTCAACTTCGTCATCAACGAACGTCTGGGAAAGCCAAATACATCCTTTAGACTGGAAACAGCTTACGAAAAACAGTCTACCAGCTATACGATAAGATACTGGCTTCGCCGTTCAGAATTCAGATCATGGATACTGCTCTTCCTCTTACGCAGCAGGCCCGGCCTCAACAGTTCCAGCCGAAGATTATACAGCTCTATCAAAGGCTATTCCTGGTTAGAAAGATATGATGCTGATGATGATGAATGATGATGAGGAAGAAGAAATGAAAAAAAAAAGAAGATCCTTCCGTCACACTGAATGACCAGATCATTGACTGACTGGCTGACTGACTAGCCTGTAACAGTCTCAAATTACAGATATAACACCTACACCTACAGCGCCAGCTACAGCTCCAACCCCTGACTTTGAACCAACTGAAGGTTTTTGGAGAGAGTTCTTCCTTCTACCCCCAGATTTTCAGGGATTAAGTCGCATTGTCGATAGATTGACTCCTGATGAGGTTCTGAATATTCAGGTGTGGTGTGGCCCGTACAAGAGCGGCGTGAAGAAAATCAACTTTTAATAAACACATGTGCTAACTGCCCTCTCACTCGATACACGTATATGCATAGTCCCTTACTCAACGTCTCTTCGCAAGAGCAATAAAGGAAATTGCTTCTGATCATCCTTCAACAAGTCTGCATGCTTTGGATGTAAAGACCCTTCTTCTTACCCGTGTTTACCCGTGTCCACCTCACCTGTTCAATCTGCTCAGCTTCGTCCACTGATACACCTGAACAGACCCTCACTACCTTCCTCAGCCATCTCACGACCAAGAAATTTACAAATCCTAGCCCAGACACCATCGCTGTTCTCGCTGGCTTCGATAACGTCGACACGGTCTTTTCTGACTTTGTCGCTGTTCTGGACAATGTCATCCGCAATGGCAGGAATAGTACGTTCGAAATCAGTGAGCTGTTCTGTTTTATTCTCAAAGCATACTGACAATCCCTACTATTCAGTTGAAATGCGCATGAAAGCTGTCCAGGTAGCCATCGCCATCGTAACCGGAGCTTACAAGACGAGCTTGATATCGTATTTCATGCACAGAGATCTATTTCCATCTCTGATGAAAGTGAGTGTGAACTCTTGATGTTCATCACCCGCAAAAAAAGAAAAAATTTCATTCTCACTAGCAACCTTCAATTGTTACAATCAGCTCTCAAATGAAGCAAGATATACTCAGATCTTTGAACCATTCCTATTACTCGGCCTGCTGGCGAATTACAACAAATTCGAGTTCCAAAACCCTTACCAACTCCGCTTAGACGATTTCGTCAACGAAGCCATCATACAGCAAATAGTTAAGGGTGTAGGAATCACCTGTTCGACGTTAAGGAACGCCTACCTCGACGTCCAGAGCGATGCACCAGAAGGATGGAGCATAGCTTCGATCCTAGGCTGGGGCAAGGGAAAAGAGAAACAACTGACTCCTGAAGAGATGAGGGAGATGTTCGCTCTATTACCCAACTCCGAAGCAGCGGTTCTGCTTGGCGTCTACGATTTCATCAACTCAAACAAATTATTCGGATACAGCTTCGTCACATCCTCACCTGAGAATAAGAAGTCGCTAGAGGAATCACCCTTCGCGGCGTATCTCTCTCTTACTTCTTATCTGCTTCACCATGCATATCGAACAGAACGAGCCTCGGTGTATGCGGAGATCAATCTCTTCGCGTTGCGAGTCATGATTGAGGATCCTGTGCTGTGTAAACAGATCTGCAGTGATGCCAATAAGAGGCCTGTGAGGTTGTGCAGACAAAAGGCACCGTTCTTGCCCCTCGTACAGGGTGATAGAGTACTCGCTACAGCTGTTATGGACGTGCTAGTTGATGCTATAAATCATAATCTCAGGAAGTCGTTGGATATGAATTTATATTGGTGAGTGGCTTTCAATCATCTGCGGTATGGTTCAAAAGCCATTGTCAATTGCTTATGAGTTTGTTCGTTCTTTTACCAGTCACGCGATATCAATCCTTCTCCGTCTGTTCACTTACCTCTCATCAAACAGAACTCGGTTGACCTATCACTACTCTCAACTCTGGCGAACATTACTCAACCTCGTTCGATTCCTTACAACTTACTCCGCCGATTTATTGAATAATCCCAAAATCACAACTCTCGCCTCGTCACTAACAGACCTCATCACATTCTGCATTTCGGCAGGCGATACATTCCTTCCCGATCCGGCCTCGTATGACGATCTATACTATAAAGTCGTTGAGTCAGGACAAACCCTACAAACTTTCAAAGACCTCTACAAACCTACCAGCATGAAGAATCAAATCAGGAGTGAACAGTCAATTGAGACGTTGATGAGTGTTGCGAATCATTTCAACTCCCTCCTTTTCACGCCTGATAAGCATAGACAGCAACAAGTACAAACACCACCACCACCATTACCACAAACATCACAACAATTGACGAAAGATGTCACTGAGAGTGGCGCAACGACTCCACGTCCTTCGTCAGCTAGAAAGAAGCTTCTCAGTCCTAAAGAAGTTCACGAAATCATCAAGCAAAGATATGACACCTTGAGTATACAAGCTGCGGAGGAATTGAGTACATGGGAGAGGTGGAGGGAGGTGGATTGGAGGAGTGAATTGAAGAGGACCTCGAGAGTGGCGGTCGATGATGCAAAGGCGTGGATTGCAAAGAGGAATGTGAGTGATGATAGAAAGGGGGAACATGGTGATGGAAAGGAAGGTTTGACTGCGAGAGATAGTTCGAAGTGAAGTTCCTTATTACACGATGATTGAGATTCGTTTTTGATGAAGATGATGGATGCATGGCTGGGATGGAGGGAGAGGGGGCAGATAGAATAGTAACATCTAATGAACAGCCACCAACGAAAACCGGACCAAATCTTGAAAGAACAAACTCAAAGAGATACACAAATTAAACACATACCCCTGATACACCCTGCCAATAAATGCATTTGGACAGCCACTCCTTTTTTCATACAGGAACCTTCCCAGGCGCAGTTGCATCAGGATCAGTTGCTGCCAGACTACTAGCCGAGTACTGCTTACTCGGCAACCCATACCTCGTCGAGAAGAATTGATCGCAATTCTTGCTGAACCACATGGAGAATTTCGTGAGTTCTTCTCGCAATCGAGTGGTTGCTTGAACGCCCAAGTTGGTTTGAGCAATAAGTTCTGGGAGGGTGACTGTCACAAGGATTATAAACGAGGTGGTCAACTTTGAGCGAGCCCAGATGTAACAATCACAGAGGGATGCCAACTTACCCAGTAACCTAGCTAAATGCTCAGCACCGTAGACATCACCAGGACCTTTATCAGCGAATCCATCAAGATCACCTTCCCATTTTTTTCTGAGCGTGTGATACTGTGGCCTCTCGAATTTATATAGTAATATCCTACCGAGACACTTATCGAAATACTCCCTTAAACCCGCCACGACTTCTTCCAGAACGTCAAGATCGTTTTTGGGGAGGTTAGGTTTCTCCCTTTCTGACTCTAAGTACAAGTCCAGAATTTGATTCGCCGAGTGCTGTGCTGGTAAAGGCACGAGTAGTCTGTTCTTGGATATATTCTCCCAGTCATCGACGAGGAGAGATTTGAGGTTGTCTGGAATGGAGATCCGGACTGATGGGTGGGAGAGGAATTGCTCTTCCTGTTTGCATACCAATTAGTAAATTTGACGGCACGCCCAAAGCACAACAACAACGAGTTTTGCGCGAAAACTTCTTGCTTCTTGCTTTTCCCTTCTTCCAAAACACAAGAGATCCCGTCATATAGTATCGCGGTAGATGCGAAAATCAAGAGAAATAAGTGAAGAGGCGGAGGGTAAAAAGACAAGGAACAGGAAAGAATGAGATGGGATAAGGAAAACCCCTACCTTTTCAAGTTCCATTTCCCGACCTCTCTTCCCCCTCGAAGCAGGCATACTCGAGGCTCTCTCCTCGCTCGCTCGAGAAGAATCGTCCAACTTCCGCTTCCTAGTGGTAGGCTTGCTACCGACCTTCACGCGGTTGGCAGCCTCAACCTCGCGACGGAGAGTCATGGCAAGTTCACGGTTCTCATCCGTCAACTTGCGAAGACGGTCCTGAGTCACCCAGTCGTCCCATCTGGTGATGATAATGATCAGGTTAGCAAGGGGTTCTTTCTTCTTCCTTTTTGTTTTCCCTTCATTTTCTTTTCTTTCTCTTTAGATCAACGTAGCAATAATTGAAAAGGAAAAGGGCAAGTCGAGTGGCTTCTTCAAAGGACGAAAACTGAAAGGGAGAAGAGGAAGATATCCATACGTATTCTTCCATCCTTTGTAATGAACAAGATACTCATGAGGACTTTTCTTATCATCTGGATCTTGATGTCTTACATCAAGAATCTTTGCCTCGTAGAGAATGTCGTGATGAAAGCAAAACGCCTTCTCATCCTTGTGATAGGATTGAGCTGGAGGAGCCATTTCTTCGATTATCAGAGCTGCCAATCAGGGGATGGATGACCTTGACTCAAATGGATTGATTCTTCCTAAGAAGCAAGAAAAAGAAATAAAGGGGTACCGCAGAAGATATCAAGCAGGATAGTAGCGATGGATGATAATGACGATGGTGGTGATTCCCTGTCTGTAGTATGATTGATTGCAGTAGAAAGAAACCCGCTCCTGATAGTTTGCAGTTCACAGTTCACAGTTCGCAATTCGCAGTTTGACGACGACGACGACGAGGACGACGACGATGATGATGATGATGATGATGATTGATATTTATTTTTTTCCTCCCACAAACAGGGAAAAGAATGATGCGCCAGAATTAGATAGCGTACGGTCTATATGATTTTTTACTCAACCCTTCTTTTGAAAATGTCTTTTTTATAATATCTTTCAGTACTTTGATCGTCTCTCTGCAAGTAAAACTCCTATATGATATGCTGAATATCTCATCTCCTCCCTGCACGGAATCCAAGACGATGGATGATGTTTGAGTCTCCTGGAGAGAAAATGCTGTAATGGATGGGTACGATGTACTTGATGTACAGCGTGGATGTACCAGGGAAGAAAGACCAAGTATTTAAAGGTTCCACAGGGCAGTAAATCAGTCAATCAGTCAATCAAGCAATCAAGCAATCAGTGGTCACTGTATGTTGTCCACGAAGAGGAGGATATGTATCTTCAACTCAGTCTGGACCGTGCTTGAGCTACTGAAGGAGAAAAAGGGAGATGATACTATTGATGAGTCTTGATGCGATGAGAACATGTTTAATAGCAATCATAACGGAGGAGGGAGAATGGATATATCCTGCTCTTCTTATACAGTAAAATCACTAGGAAGGGAGATGTCCAAGACCGAATAGATGGGAAGAAGCAGCAGATGATAGTCGTCGCTGACAGTACTCCTGTTGACCATCAGCAGGCACAGTCTTTGGAATGGCTTGACTATGTTCATCAGGCCCTTAATGCCCCAAGCTGCCTTTTCGATCCTCGCTGCTAGTGATGGAATATCTGCGTAGCAGTTGGTCGTATCATCACCAGAATCGAGATGTTCTTCAATGAAGCTTGACATTCATCGAAACCATCTCATATTCGAAATGGAATTCCATCATCACTCAGGCCAATCTCTTAAGCCTTTCTTCAACCATATATGCATGCCGCGCGCACTCACACACCTGAGCAATAATAGGCAGTGCGAAAGTGATGATGGTGGCATGTAAGGAATAATACCCTGACAATATTCATCTGCAAACCATCATTCTGGCGTCTGTTGCCCAAATCAATCAGTATTCATACGGAGAATGCCAATGACCATGACCATGAACCGCCCGAATCAACCATCCGAGACGCGAACACCAGTCAGCAATTGCACTGAAGCAGTAAATCCAACCACAACCACAGTCATGTCAACCAACTCATGAGTATTTTTAAACCCATCATCAACACCTGATCCACCTCACCCGTTCAAACATCCCCTCTCTCTCTCTCTCTCTCTCTCTCTCTCTCTCTCTCTCTCTCACCCTCAATTCCACCTCACCTACGTATTCCGTAACTCTTGTTCTTGTTCTTGTTCTTGTTCTTGGTCTTGGTCTTGTTCTTCGTGTCTGCGGTGGATAAAGACGTTGTGAGTAGTCCCAATTCTTCTCGCGCTATACCAATTCCGGAAGTCTCCCATCACATCCAACTTCCACGCTTCAACCAACGTCATCTCTTGTTGATGCCCGACTGAAGAAGGAGGTTTTGGTGAGATCAGTCACGAAATGAGAGAGATGCAGTGTTGAAGAGGTTGAGGTTATCCAGCTGATGGTCTAGTCAAGTCGTCATCCTCTGCATTCTCTGTTATCTCCATTAGGCGGTTCTTGTCAAAGGGTTTTGGAGAGATAATCGTGCGAGGAGGCCGGTTCGATTCTACCTGGGCAGTGTCTTTCTTAGCACCGCTTCAGATATTTACTGATCTTATCAACCAAGATGGCTCCTTCTGAAGAGGCTATATTGAACAATTTTCTGACCTTACCATCTTCTCTTCCAACTATTATCACCCTCGAGAAGTTCATGGTACTCTTTCCCAAGAGATACAGATCACATCCACAAGCTCGTGCTTTGTACCGTGAACTGCAGTATATACGTGTCAATCAACTCAATCAAGTTAGGGAGAATATTGAGCTCGAGAAGAAACGTGGTATACGACAGTTGCAAGAGGCAAAGAAGGCATATGCTACTTCTGCAGCGGTATCTTCGTTGAGTCTGGATGATAAGATGGAGATCAATATTGATCATCAGCTCTTCGGTCATTCGAATGATACTCAAATCGCTGCAGAGGATCTGCACACTTTACAGTCACTGATGGCTGATATGGAAAGTGCGTGTGTGGCATTGGAAGAAGAAATTGATATTACGGAAAAAGCTATTGCTGAATCTCTTGAGGGTATATCCGATCTTGTCTCTGAATTGAGTGATCTGAGATATGGCAAGCTTTCACGAACTTCTGGTGCTACCCCTGCTCTTGTCGATGACACTATTGATGGTTTGAAACAATTGGAGAAGATTTGTCGTCTGAAGCACCCCACATGATTCTGTGGTCTAGAGGCTTTCAGAACAAATCCGCTCTTTTTGTCACCCTAGCAAGTGTCATAAAAACTTTTGACTTTCCTCTTGTTCATCTCGCCATGTCGCTGCTGCCAGCAAAAGTCCAACCGGGGCACAAGAGGCAAGTATCAAATGAGGATGCTGAGTTGTAGGGCAGATTACGGTTATAAATGTCTGCAAGCAGGTCCTTCAAGTGTCAATCATTATGACTTTGATGAGTCGATAAATCAGTTCACTGATATCAAAGCAATTGATCAAGACAATGTTGAAGATGGCCGGCATGAATGGTCTCGGACCCGGGTATAATGCAGGGCTTGATGACCAGACGAGAAAGGTGCCATTAAGAAGCATACACATGAAGGAGAACCCCTGCCGAAACACATAAAACAGACAGCGGGACTAAATGGATGACACCTATTATCACCGTCAGTGATTCTTACACCTACCCAAAAAGCACTCGGTCATATTATGGACCGTCGAGCAGACTTGCAATGCTTTCAAAAGTGTCTGGCTTACAACAAGTCCCCTCAGCCAGGTTGCGGTCCCTTGCTTCACGTCTCTTCGTCTCGTTTGAGGTAGTATCAGGTCTGTCATTGGGGCTGTGGAAACCTCAGCAAGTCAGCACTCCAAGCTTTGATCTTGCTCGATTGCCTGTCTTTTTCATCGAGGTCGAACAGCTGTTGTTTGGCAGAAATCGTCGGCCTGGAAGACTAGTCTTCAAGGCCGGATTAGATACTGAGTGTCTTATGATGCCCTATAATTGGGTTACATCTCGGACACCAGATAGTGTCCCCTTTTTGTGGGGATACCTGTTCTAAAGTCAGAAAATGGAACTTCAATTCAACAGTCTTTAGTAGGTGCTGTGAGGAACTCCAGCTCATCTTGTCTGCAGCAAGTTATTGTGGAGCGCTGCTACCTCCTATGTGCCCTAGAAACCTAAGTGGTCACCCTGAGGTAGGTGAAATTATCAACCTGTCGCAGTGGCGAAGGTCGTGACACGAAGTACTGGTGCAAGGTACCTTTGGGACAAATGATTATTGATGACAACTCCGATGAATCCCTTAAAGCTTGAGTCTGATTGGGTGATATGACAGACTCAATGGGGTGGATATTATCATTTGTCAGACGGGGTTTGCTGCTCGGGCTGCACTTGAAGATCTCACAGTCCGCAAATGGTGGCATCTAGCAAGAACAATTCATGGCATGGGAATGCAGTCCGAGCTGTTGGGATCTGGGCGTCAGTCCCAATCTCCATGCCAATGCATAGGAAGTCACTCAGCTCGCGTTGCTGTTGCCGTTGAAGATTACTGCATTGGCCGAGTTGTCGCTCCACCCACTCGAGCGCCGGATGGTGGTTACCATAGACCCGTATGCTTTGGTTGATCTGGTTTCCTGGGTGTCCACGGGATGCACAATGTCCCTGTACCTGTTCTCCATGCTTTCCGAGCAAGCACTGTCAAGCTGTGATGTACAAACCAGTACGAAGGACTTGGCGGTGTGCTATCAGAAAGGGGGGGGGGGAAAGTGACGACTGCACGCCGACCCCTATTTGTGCCGATTTACGCGGCCCTGCTACCATTGGCATGCATCATCTAGCGAAGGAAGGACTGACACGGCGGTGTTTAGCGTTTTCTCTTTTTCAAACGTCATTCTGGTAAGCTGTCATTTGCACGCCAATAGCCGCCTCAACAAGCTTCAATCCACATCCCGTCCGTTCCTTGCGGCAACATCGGCTCTTAATCTACTGGGATACTTGTCTACTGATATCACCTTGCTGAGTTTCATAGCATTGGCGCCGGTGTGTCATCTATTTCAGCTCCGAATTCAGTGCACGAGATACCCCTGAGTCACTGTCAGCAGTGACAACGGTGTTCGCTATTTGACAATGTTTTCATTGGCCTGCCGATGTACCACATTATCCCTCTTTGTTCATCTTCAAAACACTCATTCCTTCTCTCGAATTGCATGCTTGCTGACTTCCATGACGACAACATCACCGGTTATGTGATTGAGACGCACTATTTTCAACAACCGTTCAATGAGCGTGAGGAGAAAACTTGTGACAGCTATAGCCAGTTGAGTGATGATGCTGCGGTTATGTCGAATTGTGGATTGACGACCCACTTCTGGCTTTCTTCGATACAGACACGAGCTCTGGCAGTGACCCAGTCCGCGACTGCAATCGACTCGTGGCGCGTTCTGCTCTCAAATCTCGAGTGCAGCAACACTATATATTGCTTACAGAGGACTGAAACGCCGATTCAAGTCGACAACACCCTTCTCCTCTCTGCCGATCAACAGCCCCCAAGTCCAGGTAGACATACTCACCTAACGAGACGGTTTAGTTACTGGGACCACGATTCTCTATTTCGGACTTGATCCAAGCTTTCCAAGGTGGTCGAAGCGGGAAGTGGAAACGCTGACACTTGGGAAGACCGAATAACACTTCTCAATGAGCGTTCTCACTTCAGATACGTTGTACGAGGCGAAGCCTGACTGTATGAGCTTTTCTCCCCTTGTATCTCGACGTCATCAAGAGCATGCAGCATTACTCGGAAAAAGCTGCTTAGGAGGAAATAGTACTTTGACATGGACGTTTTATAGCTTGAGCGAGACTAAGGTGACTTAGCGGAAGGGGACGTTTGAAGCATGTCTACTTTTGGAGGATGGCATGACTCCCCGCAACAGACGATCAACTGGACGTCACTAACAGATGGCACGAGCGCTATACGAGTATGGCCCTCCTTCGAAGTGGTTGATGCGGCTGCGAAATGAGGACATCCTCACCCCTAACAGAACATAGCCTTACCTCCTGGAGTCACCATTCTGCTTTGACCATGGCAGGAGTCGGCTGGCCCGAATCAACGGTCAACGGTCTTGATTGCTATGGGAGTTGTCGACGGGAAGCCACCCCATGCAAAGAAAGAATATGCCTTCGCATGACCCATGTGCTACCAAGCTTCGATCTCAACTGAGTATGTCTTGATCGTTGCAAGAATTCCTGGTTCATTCCAATGCCCATTTGTCACTTAGTCACTTCCGCAGTCTGCTTCAACAACAAACAAGCGAATAGCGCCCAATGCCCAAGCAATCGTACTAGAGTCAGTGCGCCGGATCAGGATATCATATGCTGCAGAATACGACACCTTGCGAGAAGCTCTAGAGGATCGCTGAGAGGTTCTGTTTGGCAGAATATTTCTCGGTCACACTACTTCCAAAAGGAGAGTATGAGTGTACTGGCATTGACAAGAATCATAACATTGCAGTGTCAAAGGGTCTAAATAACGAAGGAATAGAGGATCAGCTGAAAGGATATTAGACCATACAATATAATTCAGAACTCTTTTTTTCAAGAGATACAATGCCCCATCGCAGACGCCTTCTCTCTCTCCCCCTCTCACACTCATAGATATGCTCGGTGCTGTCTGTACGTAATCAGTCAAATGTCCGTCACGTGTCAGCCCGGCCCACCTCTGTACCATCATCGTGTTGGTACGTAGTACCTTACCGGGCAGAATGGCGAAGCAGGAAGTTGGCAGCAATAAGAAGTTACGCATGACATCGTAGGATTTGAGGGAGATCAAAGAACATCATCATCATCATCATAATCATCAAGTGTCAAACTTGTGGCCCTTTGCGAGGAAGCTATTATAGAGGTCGATAAGGGGTCTTCAATTGCATTGATCCTCAGAATCATCCCATATTATTAAATCATTTCTTTGTTACGAGACTCTCTTTACGTGCAGAGCGCTGGTCTGTCATTCGTCAGATAATCGCTCGCCACGTCCACGACGCGGGAAATCCTAGAGCTTTAAAAAGAAAGAGATATTATCTGGTAATCTTCTTTGATTCTCTCTGATGAATCTCTGCTACTTCTGAATTCGACAATCAAAGCCATGATTCTCTGGCGTTTCTTGCTTGCAGTCGGCACGTTGTTGCTGACAGCAGGCGTCACCTTTGCGGACAAGGACAACGGTCCAAAGATTACCGCTACAGAGTTCGCGGCTGAGCCTAAAAATCTGTTCTATTTTGAAGATTCAGATGTCGTTCTGTTACGGGAACCTGTCGAGCGAAATGTTTACCGATCGACTGATGCTGGGAGGAGCTGGAAACCCGTCTTGGGTCCAGATGGATACATGAAGGGCGCTGCCTTCTCTCTTGTTCCTCATCCGTACAACAATCGAACAGCCTATGTGTTGTCGCGAGGACATAAGAGGCATTGGGTAACAGATGACGCTGCTGAGACGTGGCGGGAGTTCATACTCGATAATGAGATTGATGTTCCCATGCTTGTATTCCACGGTCAAGATCCAAAGAAGGTCATCATCCAAGATGCCTGCGCCGGGTTTCTCTGCGAACCTAAGGCGTATTATACCACTGATAATTTCAAAGTGTGCGAGCGTTTTATAGAGAATGCATGGCAGTGCTTGTGGGCTGTAAGCACGCCTAAATTCGGCGAAGGTCTTGATCTTGACAAGAGCATCCAGAATCGCATCTTCTGTATTGTTCCTGGTGTCAGTTCCTTCAAGGGTTCCGAGAACCGATTGGTTTATTCGGATGATTACTTCAAGCATGGGAAGCAACGAGAGATGCCTCTGAACAATGGGCGGGCTGTCAGTGGCGTTGTGTCTGCCGTATCGGTGACGAAATATATCCTGGCTGCTGTGAAGTCTATCCGGACGAATGAGTTGGCGTTATATGTCAGCGACGACGCTAGCCGTTGGCATAGAGCCGATTTTGACAATCAGAAGCTGGAAGAAATGTCTTATACAGTCCTGGACTCCACTGATTATAGCATTCAGATCAGTGTTTCCACTTCGCCTAACATATTCAGCCCAATGGGTTCCATATTCACATCTAATTCCAACGGAACTTACTTCACCCGCAATGTTGAACATGTCAATAGCAACGAGCTTGGCCTTGTGGATTTCGAAAAAGTGTCTGGTATCGATGGTATTATGCTCGTCAACACGGTAAAGAACTGGGAAGATATCGAGAAGGGTGTCGGCAAGACAAAGAAGCTCACCAGTCAAATTTCATACGACGGCGGCAGATCTTTCAAGGATCTTCACGTTGCAAAAACAGAAGAGAAGTTGCATCTTCATTCCGTCACTCAATTGAACAATCTCGGACGAGTCTTTTCTAGTCCTGCGCCCGGTTTGGTGATGGGCATTGGCAACACTGGCGAGTACCTCAAAGATTATTCTGATGGCGATCTTTACGTGTCGGATGATGGTGGCAGACATTGGTGGAAGGCGCTATCCGATGCTCATAAATACGAGTTTGGAGACCAGGGTGCCGTGCTGGTCGCGGTCAAGGACGAGGGCAAGACTCAGAAACTTTCTTACTCCCTCAATCACGGCAAAGATTGGCAGACAGCTGAGCTGCCGCAAAGGGTTAAAGCTGTCACTCTTACCACTACACCCGACTCGACAAGTTTGAAATTTTTGCTTGTGGGAAAGGCTAAGGAGAAGGATGGCGACAAAGTGTATGTGATGGCCATTGACTTCAGCGACATGCATGAGAGGCAATGCTCCGATAAGGACTTTGAGAGATGGCCCGCCCGCTTGAATAAGGATGGCGAGCCCATCTGCGTCATGGGCCAGAAACAGTTCTATAGGAGACGCAAGGCTGATGCCAATTGCTTTGTTAATGAAGAATTCAAAGACCCACAGCCAGAGTTCGAACCATGCCCCTGCTCTGAAGTTGATTATGAATGTGACTTCAACTTCGTCCGCTCCGAAGATGGAAAGGAATGTGTTCCTACGACGGCATTGCGAGTGCCTGAGGGAGAGTGCAAGGGTAAGAATGACAAGTACAAGGGTCCTTCTGGTTGGCGACTCATTCCCGGTAACGCTTGCCAGCGCAAAGATGGAAAAAAACTTGACGAGGAGGTTGAACGGTCCTGTAAGGAGGCTGAGCGAGTACCTGTTAACACCGACATCGTAGCAACCAAACAGTTTTTCACGACAGATCGGCTGCCGAATTACTTCTACCTTGAGCGCAGCGCCAGCAGCAGCGGTCATGATGAAACGATATTGATGCATACTGATCAAGAAGAAGTTTGGATTACCCATAATCACGGCAAGACTTGGAGTCAGATCCTGAAGGGCAAAGATATCGTGCGCGTGGTTCCTCATCGGTATAACAACGATGTCGTGTTTTTCTTGACAAATACAGAAACTGCATACTGGACCATTGATCGAGGCCTCACTATTAATAAGTTCAAGGCGCCTGCACCATTTACTAGAGACAAGAGACTCGCGCCCATGCAATTCCATCCAACAAACCGCGATTGGATTATCTGGACTGGTGCTGCGGACGGCTGTCCGACGGGCAGCGCCTGTTCTGATGCCTACTATTCGACAAATCGAGGTGCCGATTGGAAGCTACTTAACAGATACGTGAAGAGGTGTGACTTCATCGCTCGTGAAGGCAAAGATATCTCCGACTCGCTTATATATTGCGAACAATTGGAGAATGAGAATCCGTCATCGAAACACCTGCAGCTCATCTCAAGTGATGACTGGTTCGCAAAGAAGACAGTACACTTCGAGAACATCATGGACTTTGCCACAATGGACGAATTCATCATCGTTGCAGCTCGGGCTAATGATTCTTTAAAGGTTGACGCAAGTATTGATGGGAAGACCTTCGCGGACGCCAAATTTCCGCATGACTTTAATCCTAACTTCCAATCGGCGTATACCGTTCTCGACAGCTCGACGCATTCGGTCATGCTTCATGTGACTGTCAACAACGAACCAGGACGTGAATATGGCAGCATTCTGAAGAGTAATAGCAATGGGACATCCTACGTCCTATCTCTAAAAGGAGTCAATAGGGACAAGAATGGCTATGTTGATTTTGAAAGAATGCTATCGTTGGAAGGAGTTGCTTTGGCAAATGTGGTGGGTAACCTGGAAGAAGTGGAGAAAAAGCAGAGCAAGAAGATGCTAAGATCCATGATTACACATAATGATGCATCCGAATGGGCGTATCTTGCTCCTCCTCAAAAAGATTCGGAGGGCCGTCCTTGGAATTGCAAGCCCGGCAAGGACTTGTCTAAATGTGCTCTACACCTTCACGCCTTCACTGAGGATAAGGATTTCCGTGATACTTATTCATCCGAATCGGCTATTGGCTTACTGATTGGGCTGGGCAATGTCGGCGAATACCTCGGCTTACGAAGTGAAGCAAATACCTTCCTTTCGCGTGACGGTGGCATTACATGGCGAGAGATTAAGAAAGGGGTGTACTCGTGGGAATTCGGTGACCAAGGGTCCATTCTCGCTCTGGTGCCTGAAGGCAAGCCAACAAAGACTTTATCATACTCCTTGGATGAAGGCGATACGTGGCGTGAATTCCAATTCTCTGACGTCGACATGCAGATTGAGGATATATCCACTGTACCGTCTGATAACTCCAGGGACTTTGTTCTGTGGGGTAAGGAGGTTGGATCAGGTGGGAAGCCGGGTTTCAGTGCAGTGAATGTTGACTTTTCTGGATTGAAAGAGAGATCTCAGAAGTGCAAATTCCACGAGGATAATCCCACGGCGGATGATTATTACCTGTGGGAACCAAAGCATCCGCTGCAAAAGGACAATTGTTTGTTTGGACATGTGGCTCAATACCATCGTAAAAGGGTCGAGTCACAATGCTACAATGATGAAGGAATACAACATCTATCACATGTACAGAGGAATTGCGAGTGCACTCGTCAGGATTATGAGTGGTAGGTTATTCCTTGACAGGAGGGAAGGGGGGTCCGAATATTTTAGATATGCGTGTGTATGATTCGGGAAGCTAATAGGTTGCACTTGTCACAGCGATTATAACTTTGCTCGCCAAAACGGAGGTGGATGCGGTCTCGTTGAAGGACTTAGTCCAGCCGATCCGACTCAGATTTGCAGAGCCGATAAGGACGCCGTGGAATGGTATGAACCGACGGGATACCGCAAAATTCCTCTATCTACGTGTGAAGGTGGTCTACAGCTCGACCATATAATAGCCCACCCATGCCCTGAAAAGGAGAAGGAATTCAAGGAGAAACACCCTGGGATAAGTGGTGTAGGTCTCTTCTTTGCAATAACTGTCCCGATAATTGTTGCAGTGGGTGTTGGGTATTACGTTTACAGCAGATGGGATGGCAAGTTCGGACATATCAGATTGGGCGATCCATCTTCAACGAGCAGACACGATGGCATATTTGACAGTGACTCGGCACTTGTGAGGGGATCAGCTACGGCTATCTCGGCAGTGGTAGCAGTTATCAGTGCGGTACCTTTGTTGATTTCTAGCCTTTGGCGCAGCATGAGAGCACGGTTGCAGAGAAGACAGCGACCATATGCATCTCGTGGAGCATTTGCTGCGCGTAGGGGAGATTATATGGGTGTGGCAGATGATGAAGACGAGTTGCTGGGTACTGATGACCTTGATGAGGAAGAGGAGGAGGCTGAGGCGTAAACACTCAATGACTTGAACTCAGACTCATGGAGATGAACCTGAAGCATTCTTCTCTTCTCTTCTCTTTTCATATTATTTCATTTTCACTCTCTATACCTGTCTAGACGTAGGCATATACCTGATGTATATGATTTAGAGAAATACGCACTTTGCATCTTGCATCTCATACGTGGTTGACGAATGTTATCACCAAAGACAGAACGTGTGAAAAGACGAAAGAGGGAGAGATGGAGACAATCACACTCTACCAAGAGAAAATCATATCATTTCTCTGTTGAATCAGGTTTAAATCCCCTCTATCCACCATTCTCCAGATTCAGACTTTTGAAATGCTTACCAGTATCCAGATCGAAATCCATATAGCCCAGGAAGACTCATTGGCATGAAAAAAAAAACCTTTTTGAACGTGTTCAAAGGGCACATAATCTCACTTCTAGTTGGGCACTTAACATCATCATCATCATCATTTTCAAGATTATTCGTCCTACAGAAGGCTGTCTGGCTCACCGCATGTACAGTATGTAACCATATCAGATGGCATTGAAGAAAGGAGGATACCGTGTCTAAAGCTTTGATCTACCAGGTCTTGATTCTCTTCTACCGTTGTGCTGAATATCGATTGCACTCATCCCAGCTGAGCAGAGAAGAAGAAGAGGAAAAAGAAGAGATAAAATAAATCCTTGGAATTGCTGGTCGAAATGACTACTCCAACAGAATCTGAACTTCAATCCCTCTTCGCAAAAGCAATCCAGGCAAAGGAGCATGCCTATGGTGAGTATATGCCACCACTCTTTCTCGCCAGCACTCATCGCTAATCATCCTCTAATACAATGAATATATAGTCCCTTATTCAAATTTTCACGTTGGATGCTGCGTCTTGACAATATCCGGTGATTTCATCACTGGCTGCAACGTTGAGAATGCAGCTTATCCAGTTGGAATCTGCGCTGAAAAGAATGCCATTGGCACTGCGGTAGTATGAGCTTCTTTCCATCCCGTACGGGAAACAGATTAAAGAATCTGCGAAAGTAGAGGAGGAAGTAAAAGGATAAAAGAAGTCCCTTCTGCTAACTCGCATCTTCAGGCCGCCGGTCACCGCGCTTTCAAAGCTCTCGCTGTCTCTAGCGATATCTCTCCTCCCGCTTCGCCATGCGGGAATTGCAGGCAGTTGTGAGTTCCAGCCAGACGAGAGGTTGACCATCTTCTCCCATGTTAACCATCAGATCCACAGCATTCGTGAATTTGCTGCACCAGATTTTCCCGTCTATATGGTCGACAATCATGGCAAGAGCACCTTGATGACAATTGGAAAGGTAAGGAAAACAGTTTCAGATCAATCACCTACTCCGGTCAAGCCTTTCCCGCTAACAGCTGTTCAAAAACCGAAATAAATTAACAGCTTCTTCCTGGTGCATTTGGTCCTGAAAGCCTCCCTGGGCAAACCCCGAATTGATTGATTCATGTTGTCGATATCACACATTTGATCATCGCATGAGAGAGGGAGGGGCACATCTTTTACACGAATTATTCATTTATTTCTTCTGGAATGATGCAAGTTGGGTTCGTTAGATGGCGTTGATGAATAATAAGAAGGATGATGTCTGTTGGTTGAAGATCAACGTTCAGGATCATCATCTTGTTTTTTTTTTTTTTGGCATATCAGCGACTGCACATGCATATTCAGTTTCTTTTTCTTCTTCAAGAGGATCGCGAAATATTATATACACAGAAACTTGGACTCTAGCTCTTCCTTGTTCTTTTCATCTGTAAGTCGACTTACACCGCGATGGCATCTCAACCCTATGTGTTTGACGGACGTATGATGGAGAAGACGACATCCTCGCATCACGAATAGCAAGAAGATGACCGCCAAGCGTTGTTTAGCGATTGCGCGAATTGCCAATCAGACCGATTCTCATTCCATTTCCCTTGTCGTCTGCAGATTTCCTCCTCAAAACGATTCTCACTCGTAGAACCCCCATCAAGAGTGCTGAATTGCACTGATTGAATTGATAGAATTGACTTGGCATGATTTGTTTGATGTGGTCAATCGTGATGGGCAATCTAATCTGATATTATCTTATCTTATCGCAATCATGGCAGAAATCAAAAATAAAAATAAAAATCAAAGAATGAACAACTGCGAAGCTTCCAATCCCAAGATACAACATCAATCAGAAAGAAAAACAACACCTTTATTGCTATTCAATAAGACAAAAAAGGAAAGGAGAAAGAGAAGAGCATTGCTTCTTCCCGTCATATTCTATGCCACTGCGTGCACTGGACTGAAAATATCGCATCATGTCCACCGCCGTTGCTCAGACGGTTGATGCACCGGCCGCTCAAAAAGCTATAGGTCACAGAGTTAACGGTACGTTGGAGGAATGCGTGGCAGATATGTTGAGTTCTTCTTTTTCCTTTGATGTTTCACAAGCTGACAGTGGTGTATTGGTATATAGGCAAGAACTGGAAAGAGACCAAGAAAGCTTTCAGACCGACTTCTGGCTTGACACCATATGAAAAGCGTCTACAGCAGCGTAAAGACCTTGAGGCTATCAAGGAGAAGGAACGAGAAATGAAGGAAGAGAAAGAGGCTGAAAGACAGGTTGGCATAGATCTTATCCGTTCCCCTTCCATCCGTCCTTTTTCTTTATATAAGCTGGAAAGTTTAGTTTACTGATGTCGATGTGAAAATGTCTGCAGAGGCGCATTCAAGCAATCAAGGATCGACGAGCAGCGAAGGAAGAGAAGCTCAGATACCAAGTGATGGCAGATAAAATGCACAAGAAGAGGGTTGAGCGTCGCAAAAGAAAGGAGAAGCGCAACAAACTGCTCAACTCCTGATGGGACATGTCTTTCGATCAATCTGGTTGTCTGCTTCCGATCTTCTCCATCCTCTTCTTGCGCCCACGCTGATGTTTGTATCCCTCTTTGTTCATATGCATCTTCATGGAGTTAAGGGCGTTCTCTGGTCTTTTTGATTCTCTTTACACTGCTTTTGATTCATCCTTCTCTTTTTTCTTGTTTTTTTTCGTTCGTCATATCTATTACATCTGGATGACTATACCACGGTTACTACCATCATCTCCATCACCCAACTTGCTTCTAGTACCTCTCTCGAAATGAGCATTTCACGGTCACATCATTGTATACTATACACCCAACTTCCACATCACAATAAGGCCTTTTCCCTTCTTCACGCTTTAGCCGTGATATCTTTGGCCCTTCTCGTATTCTCACGGCTCTATCTATCACCTGCCAAGGCCACCGGTATCACTCTCGACCTACAAAGGGGGTGGAAAGTTGTCCTGCTTCATCCCAAGACAAAACGCCCGCTGTCAATAATGCGTAGGTACGCACGATACTACCAGTACTACCTTACTACTGCCGTACTCCTCGTTCAGTGAGCGTTGTAGCATGGCTGTATGGGAGAAAGAGTTTGATCAAGTCAACTCACCAGCAGAGTCATCTCTCTTTTGTTTCCATCTCTGATTATGTCCATCTTAGTCCTGGCCGTACATATTCTTACTGAATAGAATCGCATCAGTCATGTCGCTAAATGCGGCACATGAACTTATAGCTACGAGAAACGCTGCCCGTGCATACACCGACGAACATGATCGATCAAAGAATATCAAGCGTCGAGAGGACTATTTCTCATCTTCCGGTCCGTCAAGGGGAGGTCGTCAGTACGACGATGAGCAAGATGATGATTGGTGGGCAAAGGAACTGGAGGGTGACTTGGAGCAATGTCGTCGTCATGGCTTCAGTCACAGAAATGACCGGGGTCGTCACCGTGCCGCACAGGATCACAGTCGCGAACGCCATCAGGACAATGACGTTGGAGGGTCCACGGCTAGCAGCCGCGAGGGTAGGGATGGAGACACTGAGGCGTCTCCCCTCTCAATAACGCTCTTCTACTTCCACTTCCACTATACTCTCTACCCTCTCCACTTCCAACATTCAAC
>JAGYHZ010000065.1:0-20043 GCA_024244195.1 Ascosphaera aggregata | reverse complement strand
CACGCACGCCTTGTCTTTGGCGGGAAAGAGCCACTCCGGCATAACTCCTACGACGGGCAACACCTTAAGCTATTGTTCAAGCGCTGTGACTGGCATCCTTCCTACCACCAACGGAACCCTATTCCGCCTCTCAATACACGCAACTTTTATTTTTTTTTCCTATTCCCTTTCTTTGGAGTCTTGTCATCGCAGCACTTCATTCTCTTCTATCCGCTGGTGCCTTTGCCAGCACCCACACCCCCCCCCCCCCTGTCTCTGACAGGCCCATCATCGGCTTGTTGACAATTTTTCAGTTGACGGTATTGGCTCCTGACTTGCAACTCTTTTGAATTTGATGTTCCATTTCATATTCTTTTCATTCTATCCTATTTCTGCATCTCTTCTCTTTTTTTTTTTTCTTTTTTCTTTTTTATCTCGCGATATAGACGCGTCGTCCTTGACCGCAAACCGCAACCGCATCACCTACCCGGCTAGCCTTTGTCTTTCTTCATGCCCCACTGGTTAAGCCTTATCGCATGAATCTTTCGGTTCTTGACCCTTTGACTAGCATCTTTTGAACTTCTGTGTTTGCTAGCTAGCACCCTTCTACTCCTCCGAGTCCCTCAATTTGTCCGACAGTCCTCGTGGTTCCGCGAAGGTTCACAGGTGGTACTGACACTCAAGACTCATCTTGCTGCGATATTTGGAGGGTGCATCTGAATCCGGATTGTTATCGCCTGCGTCATCTCTCAGTTCTGTTGAACGGAACACGAGCTCCAAGATCTTAAATTTCTCGTTTTCAGCAGAATTTATCTCTGCATACTCAACCTGTTATAGATTTGCGACTATCTCATCTTCACCATGGCTTCCATTCAACCCGTCCAGAACAGCAATCTTGTTCCTGGAAGCATGTCAATGCCACCGAATTTGACGCCGCAACAAGTCAATGAGGTTCTTCAAAAATACAGGCGCATGCAGGAACAAAACGTGCGCCAGGACGATCCGGAGTTCATCAAGACACACAATCTCCTGCTCGCCGTTCAAAAGAATCATGCCGTACAAAAACAGAGACAATTACAGCAAAGGCAGGCCCAAATGCAGGCACAATATCAAAGACAACAGCAGGCCAAAGGTCCTGGTGTTCAGCAAGGAAATAGCAATGATGCAGCGGTGGCCGCTACAGGGCTTGAAGGTACGTCAAACTTGTAGCCTTTATGTTAAGTCGTTATCCTCACTAACACGAAGTCACCACAGATCGCAACCCCCAGGCCTCACCGATCATCAGCGGTGATGGTGGCCAGAAGTCTGCAAGCTCATTAAGTGCATCGTTTTCGCCCGAGCAATTGGCTATATTGAAGAATCAAATAGTCGCATTCCGTTTCCTGTCAAAGAATCTTGCTATTCCTCAAGCTGTTCAGCAACAGCTCGCATTGACAGGAAAGCCTCAGCCACCTACATCTGCACCACTCGAGAACCAAGCAGGCCCAGCAGAGGCTGCTGCTCCTGCTGAGGCTACCTCCACTACAGAGACTGCAACTGCTGCAGCAACTTCCTCGTCTCACCTTGCCAAAGACTCTGAGACTAGGTCTTATTACGAGACTTTCGAGTCGCCATACAGAGCTATCGCGGAGAGTATACCTTATTTTGAGCATTCGTTTCGCCGAAACCGTCCTAGAATACCCGCTATCATGCCCATGGGTATTGATCTTGAACAAGTTCAATATGAACGAGAACTCATGTTATACAATCAGCTCAATGCTCGTAAGGCAGAGCTCGCCTCGCTTCCTGCAAACTTAGATTCTTGGAAACCCGAAGACCTTGAAAAGTCATCCGAGGAGGATTCGTTGAAGCTCAAAGCACTTATCGAGTACAAGATGTTGAACTTGTTTTCCAAACAAAGGATGCTTCGCAAGCAAATACAAACCGAAATGTTCCACTTTGACAACCTCGCTATGACCGCGAATCGTGCAAAGCATCGGCGAATGAAGAAACAGTCATTGCGCGAAGCCAGGGTAACAGAGAAACTTGAGCAGCAGCAGCGCGACGCCCGTGCTACCAAGGAGAAAAAGAAGCAGTCGGACCAGCTACAAGCTATTCTCACTCATGGGCAAGATATAAGGACTTCGGGAAGCGACCATCGTATGAGGATTCAGAAACTTGGTCGCATGATGTTACAACACCACCAACACATGGAAAAGGAGGAGCAAAAAAGAGTTGAACGTACGGCCAAGCAGCGTCTTCAGGCTTTGAAGGCTAACGACGAAGAGACCTACATGAAACTTCTTGGTCAAGCTAAGGACTCACGTATCTCTCACCTGCTTAAGCAGACCGACGGTTTCCTGCGCCAGCTTGCGTCGTCGGTCCGTCAGCAGCAGCGGAATACCGCTGAGAGGTACGATGAAGCCTATGAAGAGCCTGTTAGCGAAGCGGAGGATGATGAGGATGACGAAGGCACCGGAGGACGGGTTGATTACTACTCCGTGGCTCATCGCGTGAAGGAAGAGGTTTCTCAGCCTTCCATTCTTGTGGGTGGTACATTGAAGGAATACCAAGTCCGCGGTTTAGAGTGGATGATTTCATTATATAATAATAATCTCAACGGTATCCTTGCTGACGAAATGGGTCTGGGAAAGACTATCCAAACGATCAGTTTGATTACATACCTGATTGAAAGAAAACAACAGAATGGTCCATATCTGGTCATTGTACCCTTGTCGACATTGACAAATTGGAATTTGGAGTTTGAGAAATGGGCTCCATCGGTCACCAAAATTGTTTACAAGGGACCTCCGGCGCAGAGGAAAGCTCAGCAAGCGGCGATCAGGTATGGCAACTTCCAAGTCCTTCTTACAACTTACGAATACATCATCAAGGATCGAAACGTTTTAAGCAAGATCAAATGGTTGCATATGGTTGTCGATGAAGGTCACAGAATGAAGAATGCTAGCTCGAAGTTGAGCAGTACATTGACGCAGTTCTACACCACACGTTACCGTCTGATCTTGACCGGTACACCATTGCAGAATAATCTTCCAGAACTATGGGCTCTACTTAACTTTGTCTTGCCCAATATTTTCAAATCGGTCAAGTCATTCGATGAATGGTTCAACACCCCTTTCGCAAACACCGGTGGACAAGATCGCATGGAACTCACCGAAGAAGAGCAGTTGCTTGTTATTCGTCGTCTGCACAAGGTTCTTAGACCATTCTTGCTTCGTCGTCTCAAGAAAGACGTTGAAAAGGATTTGCCCGATAAGCAGGAGCGCGTTATCAAATGTCGCTTCTCTGCTCTTCAGGCTAAACTGAATAAACAGTTGGCTAATCACAATCGCCTTGTTGTCAGTGACGGTAAAGGCGGTAAGACCGGTTTGCGTGGTCTCAGCAATATGCTTATGCAGCTCAGGAAGTTGTGCAACCATCCCTTTGTGTTCGAATCTGTTGAAGACGAGATGAATCCAGGGAAGGGTACCAACGATTTGATTTGGCGTTCGGCTGGAAAATTTGAATTGCTTGATCGTATACTGCCGAAGTTCAAAGCTTCCGGTCATCGTGTTTTGATCTTCTTCCAGATGACGCAGATCATGAACATCATGGAGGACTTTTTGCGCTTCCGTGGCTTCAAATATCTTCGTCTTGATGGTTCCACAAAGTCTGACGACCGTTCTGAGCTGTTGAAGTTATTCAATGATCCTGAGTCGGAGTACTTCTGCTTCCTGCTTTCCACCCGCGCTGGCGGTCTTGGCTTGAACTTACAAACTGCCGATACTGTCATTATCTATGACTCCGATTGGAATCCTCATCAAGATCTTCAAGCTCAGGACCGTGCTCATCGTATTGGCCAGAAAAACGAAGTCCGCATCCTACGTCTTATTACATCGAATTCCATCGAACAGCGTATCCTTGAGCGTGCGCAATTCAAGCTTGATATGGACGGCAAAGTCATTCAGGCCGGTAAATTCGATAACAAATCTACTAATGAGGAACGTGATGCTTTGTTGAGAACTCTGCTCGAATCAGCTGAAAACGCTGATCAGGTCGGCGATCAGGACGAGATGGACGATGATGAGCTGAACGACATCATGGCAAGATCCTCAGAGGAACTTAGCCTCTTCCAAAGGCTTGACAGCGAGCGCCTAGCTACGCAGGAGTATGGCCCTGGCCATAAATACCCTCGCCTTTTGTGTGAGGAGGAGCTACCGGAGATATACCTTCAAGAGGACAATTCCGCAGCAGAAGAAAGTGTTGAAGTCTTTGGTCGTGGCGCGAGAGAGCGAAAGGTCACGAAGTATGATGATGGCTTGACTGAAGAGCAGTGGCTCATGGCAGTTGACGCCGATGATGACACAATTGAAGATGCGATTGCTCGGAAAGAAGCTCGGGAGGAACGCCGCAAGGCTAATAAGGACCGAAAGGCAAAGAAGTTGCAGGAAACTGAATCTCCAGAGCCCTCGCGAGAAGCCTCTGCCACCCCGCAACCGTTTGGCAGGAGAGGCCGCGGCAGACGTGGACCGGCCAAGCGCAAGGCTGAAGAACACGTCGAGGAAGCGCCTCCTAAGCGCAAGAGGGGCAGACAATCCAAGGCTTCGCTCAATGACAAGCTTAGTCCTGGCAAGCGTGCTTGCTTACAGAAGGCTTTAAGTCATGTTTACCAGAAGCTCGTCAAATTCGAACAAGAGATTCAACCCGACACTTCTGATGAAGAGGATGGCGCTACGGAACCTATCATGCGCTCGATCATCGATCCTTTCATGAAACCACCTTCGAAAACGCAGTACCCTGATTACTATGTTGTGATACAAAATCCGATTGCCATGGACACAATCAAGAAGAAGATCAATAAAGAGGAATACCAAAGCTTAAAACACTTCAAGGATGATATCAAGCTTTTATGCGACAATGCGAGGACTTATAATGAGGACTCAAGTTTGTTGTTCCAAGATGCTAATGATATCGAGGTGAGTCTGACAGCACATGTTCTGCCTATAGTTTTACCTTTGTGCTAACGTAACCTATTTGATTCAGGCACTTGCCATTTCAGAATTGAAGAAGCAAGCTTCCAAATATCCTGAGCTTGGCTCAATTGATTCTGATACTTTGGAGGATGAATCTGGTGCTGTCAGTACAGCTGATACCCCGGCAACTGCCGCTGCACCTTCAGCTGTTGCCTCTGGACCGAAGTTGAAGCTTACCTTCAATACTGGAGGAGGAAGCTACAGAGATACCTCGACTCCTTCAGGAGGTAACAATGATGAGGGGGATGACGCCGAGGATAATGAGGGGTAGGGACTGATTGAAAGTGTCATTGATAGTAATGGGTGTGACTCTTTGAATATGCCGGGTGGGATATATATCCAGGCACCGACGTTATAGCTTGTCTGTCATCTTCCTCTCCTTTTTTACACTTTTTCTGTTTCTCAATTCAGACTCTTCGATTTGTTTCACATTGTACTTTTGTAAGGATTGCGGACTGTTATACCTTTTTGATCCACATCGTTTGATGTCCTTGCTTTCCCCTCTTTTTGCTTTTGCGCTTGCTGCATGCACTGGGTGTTATTGACAATAAAGGTTCTAATTGATTACATCAATGCTCTACGGCATTAGTTCAGAGCACAGGATAACGTGCGATTATACACAATCTCATCTCAATGGTATTGATCTACTTGCTGATCTTCAACATAATAAGTACACTTTAAAGCCTAGATCAAAAAGGGTCGAAAAGTATCGGTATACCTGAGATAGCGATGTAAACAGTAGTTTAAATCATATCCTTGCGCACGAACTCCTGGTGAAGAGCTTTGCCCATACCAGCGGGGCTGCGCTCAACAATGACACCAGCGGCCTCAAGGGCAGAAATCTTGGAGTCGGCACCGCCCTTACCACCGCTCACGATGGCACCAGCGTGACCCATACGTCTGCCTGGAGGAGCAGAGATACCAGCGATGAAGCTGACAACGGGCTTATGGTTGACGTTCTCAGACTTGAGGAACTCAGCAGCATCTTCCTCGGCGGAACCGCCAATCTCACCGATCATGATGATACCATCGGTGTCCTTGTCCTTGAGGAAGACGCGGAGGCAGTCGATGAAGTTGGTACCGGAGAAAGGGTCACCGCCAATACCGACAACAAGGGATTGGCCGAGCCCAGTCATGGTGGTTTGATTGACAGCCTCGTACGTCAGAGTACCGGAGCGCGAAACGATGCCGATGCGGCCTCTCTTGTGGATGAAACCGGGCATGATACCGATTTTGCATTGGCCCTGAGCAAAGCAAGTTGATTAGTTTAGTCTACAATGCTTTGTGAAGGGCGCATGTCAGTAATGGCATCATAGGCGTAACTTACGGGAGCAATTATACCGGGGCAGTTGGGACCAACAAGACGAGTCTTGTTCTGCGTCTTCAACATATCGGTAATGCGAACCATGTCTGCCAATTGTAAGCTTAAGCATACTAGTATTTAGCCGGAGAGAAAGCAATTAGAAGCCATACCATGTTGGGGGATACCCTCAGTAATACTAAAGCGAAAAGCATGTCAGTATACTGCTGGACAATGAAGCTCACGATGCAGATACGAACCAGACAACAAGCGGGACCTCAGCAGCAATTGCTTCTTCAATACCGGCAGCAGCGACAGGAGGACTAGAGGATCGATTAGCGTCGGATCGAAGAACTGTGCAAACTCATGCAACCTCAGCGTACGGGACGAAGATAGCAGACGCAGTGGCGCCGGTCTCCTTTACAGCCTCTGCAACAGTTGCGAAAATGGGCTTGCCCAAATGAGTCTGGCCGGCCTTCTTAGGATTTGTGCCTCCGACAATCTTCGTGCCTAGTAGTATTATCAGCAATCAGAATCAGAATCATCAACAACATCTGCTGAGTATCTTCCTGGCGCTCGAACGTTTGCGCTGGTCTTTTGAGGTTACATGAGCTCGTACCATATTCAAGTGCCTGTTGGGCGTGGAATCTGATGAGGCATTAATCCGGTCAGCTTCACGCACAATGAGCATGGAAAAAATAGCGAATTCAGTCCCAGTGAAGTACTCACGTTCCCTGCTTTCCTGTAAATCCCTGATAGATGACCTTTGTATCTGAATTGATGCGCAAATTCTCTATCGTCGAAGCATAGCCAGAAAGCAACCGTTTCTGAACTCTAGTGGCATTCCGCAATGCGGAGAAAGCAGGTCTTTGGAAAGCATACATAGTTCCTTCCTTTTATCTTTATTTTTTTTTATTTTTTTTTTATATAATTGAGCTCTATCGTCAATGCACGGTATCAAGTCAACGGCTCAAAAACAATGAAATAAGAATCAATTGCTAATGATATGCAATAGGGGACAGGGATATAAGAGAAGCTCACGAACGGACTTTCTTTTGAATTTGAACGAGAACGGGTGCCATTTGATACGGCTTCAACGCTTTTCCTGGTCAACCTTCCCCTCCCGCCCGTCATTTCTGGGGCCGAGTTCCGACCTTGAGTTGAGCAATTATGCCGAGGCTAATTGGTGTACCTGATTGGGACTAGCGTTGATGTCATAAGAGCTCCGCTGGTATAAGAAATGGTTGACATTTAGAAATGAAAAAGTTGTACGAAATATAGGAAATATAAGAACTTTGCAAAACATAAAAAATAATGGAGCTGTACAAAACAAATATCATTATAAAACATGATTCGCTCTCTGGGGAAGGTAGTCCAGTAGATTTCAGTCTGTATCGCATCAACCTCACCTCTTACTGTATATCTAACGCACCCAAGTCGCTGCTTTTCTTTTTTGCTCAAGTTACTACCCCTGTTCTGGGCTATTGCACATACCAACACCATGGCCGCAGATGTTATGACTATGCGAAGGTCGGCGCCTTCTACTCGCAAAGGTGGTGCCGTCGGTAAACTTCCTCCAGAGAATGAGCGTTACATGCGTGCATGTTCAGAAGTTGCGAATGCCTTGATACAAGAGTATGAATCCCAGAGGGATCCGACCAAGGCAAAGAGGGATATAAATCTGAATAAGTTGCGCGGCCAGATTGCAAAGAAACACAGCTTGAGTCACCAGCCTCCTCTAACTGCCATCATTGCCGCCGTTCCAGAGCACTATAAAAAATATATACTACCGAAACTCATTGCAAAACCTATCAGGACCTCCTCAGGTATCGCCGTGGTTGCGGTTATGTGCAAGCCTCACAGATGCCCTCATATCGCTTATACGGGGAATATATGTGTCTACTGTCCTGGTGGTCCTGACTCCGATTTCGAATATTCCACACAGTCTTACACTGGTTACGAGCCTACGTCTATGCGTGCAATCAGAGCCAGGTATGATCCGTTTGAACAAGCGCGTGGCAGAGTCGATCAGATCAAGTCTCTAGGTCACAGCGTTGATAAAGTTGAATATATCATCATGGGTGGGACGTTCATGTCTCTACCTCCGGATTATAGAGAAAGCTTTATTGCTCAACTACACAACGCACTTAGCGGGTATCAGACAGACAATGTTGATGAGGCCGTGGCTGCTGGCGAATTGAGTAATATAAAATGCGTCGGTATCACGATCGAGACTCGGCCTGATTACTGCTTAAATTCGCATCTAAGTGATATGCTTCGCTACGGATGTACGAGATTGGAGGTTGGAGTTCAGAGCTTGTATGAGGATGTTGCGCGAGATACAAACCGAGGACATACTGTTGCTGCTGTGGCAGAGACGTTCAAGCTCTCTAAGGATGCGGGATTCAAGGTTGTCAGTCATATGATGCCAGACTTGCCAAACGTGGGAATGGAGCGAGACCTATTCCAGTTCCAAGAGTACTTCGAGAACCCGGATTTCAGAACAGATGGACTAAAAATATACCCGACGCTCGTCATCCGAGGAACAGGTCTTTACGAGCTTTGGCGCACAGGGCGCTACAAGAATTACACACCGAACGGACTTATTGATCTTGTCGCCAGAATCCTTGCTCTAATTCCACCATGGACTAGGATCTATCGCGTTCAGCGCGATATTCCCATGCCACTGGTGACAGCAGGTGTTGAGAATGGTAATCTCCGTGAGCTTGCTTTGAGTCGGATGAAGGATTTTGGAACTACCTGTCGCGATGTGCGAACCCGTGAAGTTGGTATTAATGAGGTTAAGAACAAGATCCGCCCATCGCAGGTCGAGCTCGTCCGCCGTGATTATGCAGCTAACGGCGGATGGGAGACTTTTCTCGCTTATGAAGATCCAAAACAAGACATTCTTATCGGTCTCTTGAGATTGCGCAAGTGTTCGGCCACACATACATTCCGTCCAGAGTTCACAGGTCAGCAAACAAGTATAGTCCGTGAACTTCACGTTTACGGTTCAGCTGTCCCAGTTCATGGACGTGATCCTAGGAAATTCCAGCATAGAGGCTTTGGAACATTGCTCATGGAGGAGGCTGAGCGCATCGCGAGAGAGGAGCATGGAAGTCGCAAGATTAGTGTCATCTCTGGCGTTGGCGTGCGGAATTACTACGCGAAACTCGGCTATTGGCTTGATGGACCTTATATGAGCAAGTGGCTGGATCCTTTTGAGGAAGAAATCGAGATATAAATGGTGGGCAGAACAGGTCCAACTCAAAAAAGTATCATGCATTTGTTTCAGCTTCATATATACCTTTTTCCATTGTGATGCATTTCGCAACCAGGCGTTTAGGATGCGGCGAGGTATGCAATGTGTCTTTCTGTCTTTTTCTCATATAACTGTGATAATGATGACGGTGCGAGATTTTGCATACGAAGAGAATCCGTACATACTTGTTTAAAGCCGATTCCATTTACCTTCATTCAGCAGAGATGGACAAATCCGTGGTGTATGCAGTGATTGATTAATTCTTCCTGGTCTCGATTGATGGCAAATGCAGAGGGATGATGGCTATCTATTTTAGAGAGAAGTGTTCTTGCCATCGGAACTCCAAACAGCACACCAGTTGCTTGACCATGAGTGCGCAACGTAGCGAACATATCGAAACAGGTTGGGGAGCCTCCAATGTCCCAGTGCCGAGAGTAATCAAGAGACAGGAACAGAGCGAGCTCTGATCTGAATAGCTGATATGAAGCATTTAGCTATGTTATATGCATGGTGAATTTGGTCCCCATACATAGGGAATCATTGAAATGACGACCATTCATTGAAGATGGTCATTTCTGAGGGGTATCATGTAAAGGAGAATATGGCTTAATTGAGCGAAATGGCGCCGTGTCTGCTTGCTCTCATATGCAATAAGGCCTGGAGGCCGCAGAAAACCGCAAAGCCCTGATAAAGAGGTGAGGTATCAGTATTGCGTGCATAAGCAGGTGAGCATAGCCATCTCCTGAGCGTACCGCATAGATCAAGACAGCGACGAAGATTGATGCCGCAACTGCACGGCCATCCTTAGGGTCATCGATTGAGCCTGTGAAGGAATGGTTATCGCTCTAATTGACGGAACAGAAAGTCAGCATAAGCCGATAAGTATTGGAAAATACCAAACGTCAAGCGAAAGACGGAGGCGTATGCTGAAGAGCTGGACAAAGCGCGGTGGTCGCCCAGGCCATCCGTAGAGCACGTACCCTGAATAACGAGCCAATAACTGATAATATGACGATACCGAACAAGGAGATGATGAAGCTAAGAAAACCAGTCAGCATGATGTGCTTCAAAACAAACAAGAATGGAAAGGGAACCAGGCCTAAAACGTACCAACTCCAAGCGTTGAGGGCCGATACGACCGGCTTCATGTTGGAGTGGGTGGCGGAAATAACGAGACGACTCTGAAGACTGGCCTGGTATGGGATGGGAATGGGAATGGGAATGGGATGGAATATGAAGACTTGTCTGTCCAGTCAAATACTAGCAGTCCAAATGACGCAAAAAAGGCTGAATATAATGATGTCTAATGTAAGTCCTTAAAGAAATATCATAGACAGCACAGCACTGCACCGTATGCACATCACACGTTGTACGTCAAGTTGGGTTGTCTCCTGTATCTGGGCCAGTCCGCGGATCAGGATGTGGTTTGGTTCTTCACCGGCAACGCTGATCGTTCGGACTTGGCCTGCCTTACGACAAGACGACGACAACGACGAAGGGAGTATGTGGGGAGAGAAAAGAAAAAGACAGATTTTATAGACGTATTGGATTAAGTATGCTAGGTAGATATGTTTTATTGGATCAGATTGCTCTTCAATGAGATCGATCTATGGGTTATATACAGTGCAAGTAGAAAAACAAATCACTTGCTATATCAAGGTTAATCCCCTTGGAGCCCTGTTACAGGAGAAGTCTGTGGTCATCATATTGAACCATGTCAGGCCTGATTTGCTTTGTTCCATTCGATGCACTCTGTAAATGTCACTCCTGATCCTCCAAATATATCCAATGCACTGCCTATCGTGAGATCAACTTTTCCTTCGCTGCTATTCTTGACCAGCTCAAGATCTTGGATGTTTCTTCCTCCGCCGGCATATGTTACTGGAATCGAACACCACTTGGCAAGGTTCGATACAAGTTCTTCATCGATACCCTTCTGTAAACCTTCAACGTCTGCAGCATGTATCAGAAACTCGGAACAGTAGTCCTCAAGCATCTTGATATTTTCTGATGATTTTTTCAAACGGTTATCAGCAATTCTGACAAGATAGCGTAGGCGAGTAGATGATTTGAGACACCACATACCCTGGTTGACCTCCATTTCCGTGATGGTCTGCCAACGATTCATAGCAACAAACCAACTGCCATTTTTCCTTCGACAACTGAGGTCGATAACAAGCTTAGACTTGTCGCCGCCAAGGGCTGACAAGACATTTTGCAATCTGTCAAGAGAGAACTTGCCCTCTGGGAATAAGTATGATGTTACGACTACCTACTAAGTCAGTCAGTCAGTCAATCGGTCGGTCGGTCGGTCGGTCGACAAATTCGTGAGGCAGGCAACGACGGATATCTCAAAGTAACTGCAACTGAATTCTGACGCGCACCTTTTCAGCACCAGCATCAACCCAGTACTGGGCATTCTTGTCAGTGATGCCTCCAGCAACATGTAGACCACCAGGCCAGGAGCCAAGCGCTTCTTTAGCAGCTGCATCATTGCCAGCACCAAGCATGACAACATGCCCTCCTCTCAACTCATGCTTTCTGTATAGCTCCGCGTAATGCCCGGCAGATAGTGTCGAAACAAAGTTCGTTCTGAGATCCTTTTCTTGCGACGTGAGGGTACCGCCAACAATTTGTTTGACTTGACCTGAGTGCAGGTCGATGCAAGGGCGGAACTTGGTCATGATGTCACGAACCAACGGTACGGAGTGAGGAATTGGGGAAAAACAAAGATTCTGGCAACGGATTCAGAGTGGTTACTGGTGAACTTCTGACGTGCAATCTATGTGTCGGAATTGTAGTATTAGCTTAGGGAGTTATCGGCGTTCTATTGAGCTATCATTCTGTACAAAGGGGGAAGAGAAGAAGAAGACAGTGTGCTACGGGGGGAAGCTGGTAATTCTTATGCAGTCACACACAACACATGGTGTTCGGTGGCAAACGGGATAACGTTGTTCCTACCGACGAGATCGGAGCGGACTCTGCTCGTTAGAAAGTAATTCCTTTCCGACCCGGGGTTGCGTCATCGATGTCGGTAAATACCCTGTTATTCCGTTCCGTAGTGAGTTGATGAGTAATTGGCTCGGTAATACGTTATTCCCTTCCATGATGTGTCGGCCGGAGGCTGGTGGTGACTGAGGACCGGTGGCGGGTGGTAGCCGGGTGTGACGGGTGTCACACATGACGCCAAAATATCAACATAAAGACTAATCTCTGTTGTCCTCAAGCTAGTAATAATGAAAAGTACCAAAAGTAACTTGATTGATTGTTAAAGAGTTGAAGCTATCTGTCGTAGGTTCTTGAGAAGTGGCCTTAGAACCGAAAAGGGTAAGGAATACAAAAGAGAAAGTATAGTCAGGTCACTAGCTGGTCACGTGCTCATGAGGACCACATCTCAAATGAGCATTTAAAGATGCCGATACGTATGACGGTCAACGAATTTGTACGGTATTTTTAGTAGTAAGGGGGATTTCGGTGTTTATCATTATTAAAGAAATCAGATCGGCACTCATACACGTAATGTTACAGTATTATTTTATTATTGAGGATCCTGAGCAAAATGAGTATAGGTCTACGTCTGCAATACTCGGTTTTCGTATAAATCGTAGTTATATCAGTATACTTAGTATATTATTCTTCTTGTTATTCTTATTGTACTTGTCTATCCCGGGGTTATCTAACTGGCTATCTTGCCGCGTGAAAAGTCTTTGGTGTGCAATTCGGAACCGACAGGTACGTGCACACGTGACCGGAAGTGGTCTCTGGACCACAGATACAGGCAAGCGCCGTCAGGTACGGTTGACATGAGATGCCCGTTCTTATCACCACGTGACTCATTAAGGCGAAAAAGAATTAAAAATGAAGATGGGAATGAAAATGAAACAGACGAAAAAAAAAAAAAACATCTACCACTGCTGATGAACCTTTTCTTCATCAAGGACGTTCAAGACTAATGTCAGCGATACAAAGCTTCATAGCAATATGATTACGGTGCCAGCCACAAGAAGACGTGAAACTGCTGTCGTTTCTCGGCACCAGCAAAACCAAGATGAGCGCAAGAATGAAACTTCAAGAATTACCGATGCAGAGGATTATCGTGAAATCATGCGACGAGCTTTTGAAGCACAATTCGCGCCCATAGATCCAGACCTATTAAAGCCTGTTTATGCGGAATCAGAAGAACCGGACATTGAAATGAGCTCAGAAGACGAAGAGGCAGGTGACAATGACTGGTTAGGTCTGTCGGACGAGGATGAGGACGGTGAGGATGGGTCGGTCGCAGTGGTCGATCATACCTGTACAGGGAAAAAACCGGACGATCTTGATCTGCCAGATAAACAGACGCGCAAGAAGTTCATGGTATGTACAACTGAGTAGAAGCGTAGATGGGTCCCCGATCCTGTTTTACTGCAAATGCTGAGTTCGTTGAATAGAATTCGAAACCTCCTTCTTCGACCAACTCGAAGCCGTCGAAACCACAGAATTCGAAAAAGAGCGCCGATGAAGAAAATACCGACGCTTTAAATCTGCAACATGACCTTTCTCTGCAGCGGCTTCTCAAGGAATCACATCTCTTAGAGGGTTCTTCCGATCTCGATCCAACAGGCGTCAACAGGCATAAAGCATTTGATTTGCGAATGCAATCCTTAGGCGCTAAAACCTCTCTTTACAAACAAGAAAAAATGCCAATGTCACATCGCAAAGGCATCACATCAAAGGCTACAAGGAAGGAAGAGGTTAGACGAAGAGAGGCTCGTGAGAATGGCATCATCTTGGAAAAACCTATGAAGCAAAAATCAAAGATGCAGAGGCGAGAGCGTGGCGTTGGTGGTCCTGCTGTCGGGAAATTCGCCGGTGGTACTCTTAGGTTAAGCCAGAGAGATATCTCAACCATTACGGGGCCAAAACGCAGCGCTGTCGGAAAAAAAAAGGGCGGGACAAGGGCTCGCAGGTGAGAGGCGTCATCGTGATAGACGTGATTCTCCTCAACTCACCATCTACATGATTTTCATCCTAGACTACATCTAAGGCATATATTGAGCTCAGCTTGATAGAGGAGTCCGAGCAGCGCTACGCAAAGAAGCGGTTTTGCGCTCGATATCTAGAAGCTTTGTTTTGTGCATCCAACGATACCCCTGAATATTAATAGTATACTAAGACGTGTTTCGTCAGTCTCTATTGTGCATTCTGCTTCGCAGTACATCTTGAATGAGGTAGAAACGTAAAAAAGAAAAGCGTCAAATTGACAATGGTATCATAGACATTGAATATATACCTCGTGAAAGAATTGGATAATTCGGTAAAGACATGAAAGCAATGCCCCGAGGATATATAGGCGATTTTCGCCTACAAATCATCATACTCCCCATTACCAAGCTTTCGCCTTTCCTTAGCCTTCATTTTCTTACCACCCTTGAAATGCTTCTTCCCATTCCCCCTTACATCAGAAACATCAATACCATTCTCGAGTGCAATTATCATTCGCTGCTTACGGCCAGACAGCTGCTTTTGCTGAGCAGCAGCGCCCTGTTCGGTATATTGGTGGTTGAAAGGCATCTTGAGATGAGCAGCATTGCCGGTCCCATTACCCTGGAAGAATCGGTTATCCAGATGAGCCGAACGAGGTCCTTGCGGGACAGATGGCTCGGAATTTAAGGAAACCATATCGGAGTCCGCGGCTGAATCGTTATTAGCACTGGGCGTGAGTGGTGCATACTCCGTACTTGCTAGGATAGCCCTTCTTCGCTTCTCAGGGAGATGGTCGAGGTCGTAAAGCTCCTTGTTGAAGTCTAACGGGTCGACATCCAGGTTTGGCGGTGGATGGCAGAAGAGCAATTTGCCATTGACGTAGTCCTTGAGGATATATCTCACGGCACGAGACTCATCGGGTTGACCAAGACCCGTGGTAGCATAACCACGAGCGCGAGCGTATGCACTGAGCATCTCCGACGCCGTTGGTACACCAGTACCGCCTTCTTCCAATGGCCGAGTGACAATCCTCATACCATAGACGGCTTCAAGGAATGATTTTGGAATGCGCTTTGCGACAATGCCAGCTGGACCATAATACTCGCGAAGTTGGTCAATGGGTAGGATGCCGTTCACGACTAGTTCGGCTTTTGTAGTGGCGAAGTTAGGGAAAACGAGACCGGGACAGTCACAGAGCATGAGAGTCGGAGAGAGGTATAGTGTTTGGAAATGCTTTGTCTTCCCTGGTGTAGCGGAGACGGAAACCTTCTTTGCCCCTAGGAGCGCGTTAATAGTACTGGATTTACCGACGTTGGGATAACCCACAAGGCCTATGGTGGTGACCTTTGTCTTTGCAGTATCCTTTTGCTCTTCCGTGACTGCATCTGCATCTGCATCTGCATTGACATTGGCATTGGCATTTGTATCAGGAGAGGCTGCGATGAACAAAGCTTCAAGATCATCGACAGTAATGATTCTAGTTTTATCCTTCCGGTGTGGCAGAATGGTATTATCTTGACCCTCCTCTCCCTTATCAACACCCCTGAATCCCGATATCTCTGCGTCTAATTCATCATGATCTTCAATTTGCGCTTCGAGTCTTTCCTTGGCAAGTTGAGCCGAGAAAAATGAATATGCAATATCCTTCTCCTCGAAATAATTAGCCCATACTTGTCGCTGATACTCGGTCATCATATCCGCTTTATTCACCAAAAGAAGAGTTTTCTTCTTCGGGTCGACTTCTCTGACATACTTGTCCACGTCCTCACAGCGGAAAAGCAGGGGGTTTCTGGCATCAACTATCTGGACAACCAGATCTGACCTCTCGATGACTCTCCACAGCTGTCGCCAAACTTCCAAGTTTCGCTCAAAAGGTGTCATTAGCAGATCTTGATTTTCTTGGAGCTCCGCGAGTCCCCTCCTCCATTCCAGAAATGCCTGTCTTTCCATCGCATCAAGTTGCTTAGGAGTCGTTGTCGAGTCCCACTTCGGACGACGTGGAATAGTTAGACGACCACGGTTTTTCTTGTGCTTCTGAGTAGCATTATGCTCTTCAGCCGCAGACAAAAGATACGGGTTCTTTTGATCAGTATGAATGATTTTGACGCTGTTAAGCTTCTCAGCAGTAAAATCTGTGCCAGCAAGCTCTGCGGTGCCCAGGAACTCATCGAGAGCACCTTGCTCAGTGATACTGCGCATCTTCACCCATGCTGCATCCTCTGATGGATTTGTGATATATGTCTCGCCCTTGGGACCGGTTCGTTTGATAGCAGAAGGGTTATGAGAGACTTTTTTACGATCACTACCTTTCCCTTTGCCAAAGCGGTCATTCATCAGGGCATTCCCCAGCCCTACCGCATTCTTTGACTTTGCAAGAGGCATTCCGAAATGCTGGAGCAGATTCACACTATGCCTCAAAAGAAGAATAAATAAAGGCCAATAACCAGGACTTGTATGCCTTTGGAGACAGAGGACGACAGAAAATGAAGATGGATGAAAACCAATAGTAAAAATTATAAGCGATAGTTGATAACGGCCAGCCAAGGTACACTCACGTGTCATAAAATGTTCATCCGCCGATGACGTCGGAGGCGCTAAGACACCTCTCCGCCCTCGCTATTCAGTCTCGTTCGTTGTCCACCGTCGACTTCAAGGATCGCATCAACGACGACGACAACGACGACGATTACGACTCCTAGTGTTTTGAGTGATTGCCAGAGATCGCGAATACGCTGCTGGTCAAGTAACTCTAACCTGGACATGACGGGCGGCCCATAATGTCTAAATACATAGCTAGCAGCCGGCATCAGTGATGGAAAAGCGCGCTTGTCTGCGAGAGCAACTAAACAGCCTGAATACCACGCGCTGAGCAGTTCATCGAGATTCTCTCTATTGACACCTGATTTAGGGCTTTGAATCTGAAAAACTATATGCAATGTTGAAGCGATCACGCAACGATTCAATTTCAGGCACTGAGGACGCTGCTAGTGAAAGTCAAGCAGCATGTGTCATCGCTTCACCTCATCATGATCCCACTCCACGAAAGCTTGTTCACGCTGATTCTGAAATCATTGCCCCTCAAGTGATACGATGTGCGTTGCCGCCTCATTGGTCTCCAATTGCTTTCTCTTCATATGAAGATTATGAAGTGCATTACGCGCAAGTTCATGTCAACCGATGCTCGCAATGCAGAAGGAACTTTCCAACCGCGCATTACTTAACGCTACATATAGAAGAGAATCATGATCCGCTTTCAGAAGCAAGAAGAGAGAAAGGAGAGCGGACGGTACGCTTTGCTTTGTTACAATTGTGATGGGTGTCATGCATTTACTGACCAAACCTCCTTCTCTAGTATCGCTGCTTTGTGGAAGGCTGCGAGAAAATCTGTCTGACCCCTCAGAAGAGGAGGATGCACCTGATTGACAAGCATGCTTTTCCGAAGGTCAGTCGCTGACAACGTCAAGGTGACGAAGCTCTTCACCATAGCTGACAACCTCTGTTCAGAATTACAATTTTTATATCATTAATGATGGATTGGACGGACATCATTCGTTGTTGAGAGAAGAGAGATGTAACAAAGCGCATGCCTCTGGGAAGACGAATTCTCGAGCAAAAGAAGGTCGATTGAGATACAGGAATTGCGACAATGAGCTCGCAATTAAGTCAAACCCCAAAACTACGGCGGCCGTCAATGGGGCTTTGATGGATGTTGACGTCTCCCACGTCGATAGCATCGATAACCTTACAGCATCCATATCTGCACTAAAGTTCGTGCCCAATAGCGTTCGGATTGCGAAGATGAAAAAATGAATAGGTATCTGACCAAATGACCTGTGGTTGAAACAACTCTCACATCCTCCGATGTCATGCGTTCACTACGTGATTAGCTGTAAATTTATCTTTCCCAGCATGAGATCTAGATTCTGTTCTCCTTATCAATGACAATACATCAAACCATTAAATTTTTTGATTGGCAGACTCCAAAACAAATGGGTATTCATTCAGTGATGCTTTTCCAGTAAATCAGCAAATATCTCCAAACTCGCACCGATCAAATCCACAATAGGCCAGCTGGTGTTACCCCTAAAAGTTCTTGACCACACCCGTACGACGGCAACGCTAAGCCTCTTCATTTTAGCGGCATCGTGGATGAATTGTAGATCTTGTATTCCCGTTAAGTCTGGAACCATATCGGTCTCGTCCATCATACTCTTAATCCAGGCAATCAATTTTTTCTCGTGACCGGAGAGTGGTTGTGTAGATAGCGTTGGCGGCACAGCCAGAAGCCATCGGCTAAGGAGGAAAGCGCCCTCAAGACTGCAGATGGAATGCTGGATTGACCAGAAAAATGAGTGCGTGCGAGCCACAAAATCAACACCCAGTCGGACAGGAATCGAAAGCGCGTGAGCTGAATGTAGCAGGGCTTTGATCAAATTAGGACTGCGAGTGATAGGTTGTGACTGATCAAGCGTGAGTGCTATTAGCGCCGGGTCTTGGGACATCAAAGCTCGATGAGGCCCCAAATCCAAGTGAAGTCGGATGTAAGCCAGTCCCAGCAGTGCAGTCGACGTGAAGGCAATGGGACCTGCAGAGCTTTGTGGATCCATACTGGATTCAGGTCCCCGCTTCCAGCTTGCCTTCCACGCGCTGAGTGCATTGTCTAGGATCAGCAAATCCTCCGCTCGTAGACCGGTCCCTCGCAAGGAAGGCACAGATAGCCTCAGTTGCCTCGCGAAAAATATCTGCTGAAGAATGGCATGAATGAGGACGTAGTTCCCAAGAGGCGAAGCGGTGACACGAATAGTGTTCTCCGCTGCTTGACTGGTGAACAGATTGGCGAAAGCGTCCTGGAAAGACGTATCTGCCGTAACGCAAGATTCGTGGAATCGACGCCACTGCCCAGCCGTATTCGCTCGCCATTCATCGGAGGCAGAGGGCATATTCAATTTGACCTCGGACGTCAAAAGAAGTGGAGGTATATTATACATTATTGAGTGCAGGTTGAAGAAAGAATAGACAAGTAATTTGGTCCGCCTGTCGGATTCGTCGCGAGCCCATTGCTCCCAGGTGGGATTACTTGTGAGAGAGTTTGACTCTGTGAGTCCGTGTTCTCGGACAAGTCTAGCAAGAGTGCTCTGCAGCACTAACATCTCGCGCAGGAGCTCAGGGTGTTTTTCCCATGACGCGAAAACGGTCAGGAGCAAAAAGGTTATGATGATTTCCATGCGTTTATCAGCTTCAGTTTGGGATAAGCCTTGTTGAGTAATACCGTTTGTGAACAGAGGAGATTGCAATCGATATGTTGCACTGCTCTGCGGTTCGTCCACATGATTTGACAGGGCGAGGGGTGTATGCTGCGGCGTTGAGGTGGTCATCGGAGCATTTAGAAGTTTAATCCTCTCCATTAGTATGCATTTAGCGGCCTGGAACAACTCAATACCTCTATTATGTTCGAACCTATAATGACATCCAGCAGCAGCCAGAGCGAGTGAAAGGTCGGGAGAATACGTCGCAACTGAGAG